>CM061163.1:16489649-16739649 GCA_030710495.1 Labroides dimidiatus
CACACAGGTGTGTGTTTAATGAACAGAGCCAACGTCACATGAGTGCATGGTGTTAACTACACACAGTCTCTTGGTGAGACTGTTGTCCACAGCAATGTTGCAACACTTGCTGCCTACCATCAATTAGGTTTCAGTTATGACTACCAAAGACAAATAAAGAATATAATACTTTTGTTTACTTTATTTATTACTGAACTCTTAAACACTGTTTGATATCATCAACCCATTGAAAACACTCCACAGTTACACCTTTTAAATTGGTGTCGCTTCCTACTTTTGCTGACGAGCCTTTTTATTATCCAATCATAGAGCAGAAAAGTTCATTCCATATGATGTCTTTGCCAATCAGACATCTGTTTTCTTCTCGCCCAACCCAACCTGGGAGACAAAAATCTTGTTTCGCTGGTTTGAGCTGATGTTCTGCCAAGTCTGGGAGGATTCTTACTGTGGCTGTGACGTTCTTAGAGCTCAGTGCTTATTTTTGTTCAGAAACGGATGGAGATTATATTTTTCAGCTTTGTTTAAGAGTTAGGTGAAATATAAAGCAATTTTAAACTAGAGCGCAGGGTAATGTTAGATGTTGCAAGCGTCCACTTTTTCTCGACCGGACATGTGACTGGGTTGTCAGTTGCCTGGATTGTGTAGGTCACAGCAGAGAAACCTGCTGTTGAAGAATTCTCCGGAAAAATTAGTGCAGTCATGAGGAACTTTGGAATCAACCATGCAGCTCTGGCTTATTCCATGACCACTCTTGGAGCGTGCATGATAAACCATATTTTTGGCTTCTACTATGTCAAGCTGTTTATTAACAAGTACAAAGTGTCAGAGGGAGCGTTCCACAAATCCCTAGTGAGTATCCCAACTTATTACCAGTGATGCACAAAGATGCATCATATTACTTCGATACAAATGAAAGTTGTACTGTTAAAATGTAGCTTGAATTAAATTCCTGAAGTACCTGCTTTCTGAATACTTTAGTATTAAAACTGATCTTTAAAAAATCTTGAAACATTTTTTTTATTTTCACATGGATCAAAAGAAACTGGTGAGAAAAGAGAACTAGAAGTTAAGTGAAGTCAAAATATATATTTTCTTCCAAATGTGTGGTTTAAGTAAAAGTTTCTAGTTTGCAAACTTTAAAAACTCTTGTGCAGTTGTGGATCTTGTCTTGTCTTCACTCAGCATGTTGTGCCAGAAGTCTAATTATGTTTGATTTGTCTTTGTGTAGCTCTCAGAAGAGCAGGAAAATCAAAGTTTAACATTGTTTAACTTAGTTTATGCAATGAAACCTATTTTAAATGTCATACTCATGAGCCACTTGTCTCTTTAGGTGGTCTACATGGTGTGGAACGCAGTCAATGATCCACTCTTTGGATATCTTCAAGATAACTCCAAGGTGCGATGCTGTTCTCAGCGTCGTCTCTCCATCCTGTATGGTGCCCCACTCTACTCGCTGACTTTCCTCTTAGCCTGGTTCCCGTGGCGGAACTACACACCTGGTGATTGGTTAAGTGGTCTGCATTTGACAGTGGCGTTGTGCGCTTTTGATGGCTTGTTGACATTTGTGCTTCTGGCACAGTGTGCGTTGTTCGCAGAGATTTCCAGCCAGCATCAGAGCAGACTCAGACTTGTAAAGTACAGCCAGGTGAGGGAAGCTAACCCCGATCACAGATCTCTGTTATTCCTCAGTTTTTCTCTGGAGCTCTCACCTCAGTTATCCATTCCTAACACACCTAGTCTCTTTTATGTTTCAGGCTGCTTCTCTTGTTGGCTCCTCCAGTGTGCTCTTCTGTGGACTTCTGTCAAACAACATGGAGGACTTTAAATCTTTCCAAACCTACACAGTGCTGATAGCCATCTTGAGCTGTGGCTGCATGCTCTATACGGGCTTCCACAGTGAGAGCCGCTTTGACAACAAAGGATCCCAATCAGATGCACAGCAGTCAGTAGACCAGACATCCAGTCAATCAGGACCTTCCTTCTCTAATTTAAGAACTTTGATCTGGCAAATCCTCACCAACAGGGACTTCCAGATATTTGTTGTCATGAACTTCTTCCAAGTTTTCATGGCGGCTTTTTTCAATAATTTTACCATGATTTTTACGGAGCACCTGATTCCTCAAAACGTGCTTCCATCATTGGCCAAGAGCGTCATGTATGGAGCTGGATTCATCTGTCCACAGGTAATTTCTCCTGGTGACATAGACTTTATTTCTGTTATTCTTTAATATGGGGGTCTTTCCTGCCTTCTTGGGGTTTTTTTTAATTGTACGTCATTACCCCCTACTGGTGTATTTCTGGGCCTATTCACAGATGACATTGGAGTAAACAGCAAGTCTACTTCAATCTAATGGCTGACAAAAGTGCTGTTAAAACACCTAACCCTAACTTACCTGGTATGTTTCTCTTATTCAAAGGTTAATTTGACCCATTTAACAGATTTTTATACATTTAGTGTTGTTCTTCTAAACCAACACTTTACAGTACCTTTTGCATTATCTTTTTCTTGGCTGTTTCCCCACACTGTATAAATGTTTAAGGCTGTAAAGTGAGACATAAGCATAACTAGACTGACTTGACAGTTATGTCAAAACTATTTTAATACTTTTTAATAAAGAATCCATCTGCTTCTCTGTTCTTTGGATTTAGGTAGCCTGTAAAAAAGATAGCTCGGACTGCTTTTAAAACCCATTCGTACAATTAACTTCACAACAGCTCTTCGATGTTGTCCTTAAAGGGACTGGGAAGACTTTCAAAGTGATCTTGAAAAAGTCTCACTTCAAGACATATGCCTGATCCTAATCCACAATTTAAAATGAGATTATCAGCACCAATATAGATTATTTCTAAATTCTATTTCTTTGCTTCCTGATCGGGTCCAACAGGACCAGATTGATTTACAGCACGCCAAAGTCTCTATGAAAACACTGCGTCACCTGAAGAGAGATCTGTGTTTCTCTCTGCTGAAAACTATTTCTGTGATTTATTTGGTAGTGATGGTGCATACTGGAGCTGAGCTGTCAGACAGAAAAAAAAGACGTCAGAGCAGAAGACAGCTAAAGGGGAGAGTGATGTAGAATGAGCTAAAGGCTAAACCACAAGCTAAAGGCTAAAACATGGGATAAACTCCTTGTGATAATGTTAATTCCAACCCACATGCAGCAGTTATACTGCAGTGATCGCTTCAAACTTGAGAGTCTGTCAATAAAATGAAGAGTGAGGTTATGTTAGCTCTGCTTGGTAGATGAGCAGGACATAAGGATTCAATAACGTAACACATTAGCCTATGGATTAGCACTAAAATAGCCAGGCTGCCTGCTAAATAAAAATGGCTATTAATCTACATAACAGTGCAGCGTTAAATATCTTACTTCCCTGCATTGTATCTGGTAAAAAGTTGCCTTGAACAAAAAAAGTTTAGACCATTTTTTAAGCCAATGCTGCCAATCATCTCCCTCTTCCTGCCACTCAGCAGGCTTAACCACAGTGACTTCTGCTTGCTGTGACATCACATGCAAACCCTCGATCAGTAGCACAACTTTTTAAGGAAACCAAAATCGCAGAACTAGAATACGCCCATTAAGAAGCAGATAAACAGGAAAGGCATACTGAGGACACATACTGCAACGTGTTTCCTCTTTGACTTTTTCTGTCTGAACAGTGTTACAGTCAGTCCAAATGTATTTTACCAAGTATTTCAATTAGCTTAACATTGCTCATAATATACTGTTGTTGTTGTTTTTTGTCATCTCAGAGAAATAATTTTAAATCACTTGCATAAATTGTTCATAATGTATTGATTCTTATTGCTTGTCATCATTTCCAGTTGTTAGTACTGAGCTGTCAGAGTCTGCTCCACAGTCTTGGTTACTACAGGATCATCCTCCTCATCTTCTACACAGAGGCTGTGATGGCAGCAGTGATGCTTGTACTTGGTCCTCAGCACTACTACTTCCTTGCGTTCTTCTTGACCATTAACTTGTAAGAGGATTTCTTCTCTAAGAAAATATAAAAACAAAAAACAATTTGAGTTAATTGTTGGTCTCCATCATCTCCTTCTCAGGGTCTTTGTCCACACAGCCTTCAGTCTTTTCGACTTACCTTTGGCTGACATCATTGACGCAGATATGCAGGAGTTTAATCGCAGGTGAAACAAGAATTAATAATAAGATTAAATGATCAGTTGGTGTCTTTATATTAGTATTTGGTGCATGAAAAAGATAATACGGGAACGGCACCCTTTTGCAACCACTGATGGATCACCAAATCACACATATTTCTAATAAAACCATGTTCTTTTTTACCTTTAATGAGATTTAAAAAAAACTACTCCTTAAAATGTGGATTTAATTTTTTTTGCCCCTTTTATTTTCTTTTTTCTCCTCCTCTGAAGTTCCCCAATCTCCTCCATGGTGTTTGGGACAAACGCCCTGTTCACCAAGCCCGCTCAGTCTCTGGCTCCTATGCTGGTGCTCAGCATCCTCAACCAGTTTGGATACGAACAGCTGAAGGACGCAGGAACTACTTCAGATCCAAGGTACAAAGAGTTTCCTGCTTCTTCTTGATTTAACAGTTTAGATGGAACATCAAAATCAAAATAGATCAGAGGTTGGTCTGACAGTCATCATCAAACACACAGAGACATGTTAGTAGATTATTGCCAGCGTTAACTCAGTAATCCCCATCAGATTAGTCCAACATTAACAGATTTAAAAACCACATTTAATTTCTAATAACTGAAAGCTTCGTTGATCAGTCAAATACAATTGAACTATCCCTGAACTACTTTTTTGTGAAGTAACCAGTTTTGAACTAAGCATGCAGGTGCAGCAGGCAGACTGATGTCAGTGAGCACAGCATCAGAGTGTGAGTTGCCACAGACCTGTTAATGAAATACTTAAAGCTATCTCCTCACTTGAAGTCTCGGTTTTAGACTACAAGGGAGTAGCAATGCAATATTTATTGTAATAGTTAACATCATACATTGTATTTCATCATGTTCAATGTTTGTAACCTTTTTCTTACAATATAAGTAAGGTTTCTAAAACAGTTTCAAAATGCAAATTAGTTTAATTTTAATCATGTGATTAAAAATAGAAGTTACTGTTGAAATCCAGTAACTAATTATGTTTGCTAATGATCAAGCATTTGACAGCTCTATTCAAGAATCATCCTCCACACAAGTATTTTTTTTCAAATGTCAATATTAATATTAGACTGTATAGAGCCAATAAAATATTGTATTTATTGTGTTTTCTTGCTGAGTTCTGAAGTATCTCAGGTAATAATTATTAAATATCAACAGAAACCTCAAAGTGCTTCAGAGTTAAAAAAGAAACAAAGATCACAAACAAGCCAGCAGAATAAAGAAAACAAAGGCCTAAAAAATGATAGAAGAAGCATCTCACACAGTAACTATCAGTGATAAGTTTCTCCTTGTTTGCAGTGTCTTGGAGAGCCTCCACGGTGCCATGTTTTACCTGGTGTGTCTGGTACCAATGTTCATCTCTGCTCTGCAGGCCGTGGCTTGGAGGCCGTTTTCAATACGAAACAGTCACACAGTGGAAACCAAGTACATTGACAACTAACTGTAGAGTTTAACATTTAAAGAATTAAGAAAATCTAGGTTTGTCCTGATACAGTTTGTGGTTAAAATGTGAATAAATGAACTGTCACATCCCGCTAGAAATCTGGCTCAGATGTTTCAGGGTTAGGAATACTGAAATCTCTTGTGAAACCATCTTCTTCTTAACAAATACCAGTTCTCACAGATTATTTTACATGTTACATTTCATAATAACATTAAATTCTATTTATATTTCTTAAAAAAAACTTGAAGAAATACCAAGTGGTTGAATATTTATACATGTGAAAAGTTCAGGTATATTTCAGTGAAAATTAGTGTGTAACCACAGAAACTCTGCATTTCTTAATACAGCATTATCTCTAGTAGTACTGTAAAAAATGTAAACGTATCTGTAATGTGCCATTAAATCTACTTGAAGTAAAATTACATTTAAAGTTGTTGTTTTTTTTTTTTTTTTTTTTTTTTTTTTACTTTGATTTCCAAAGTTATCCATCAAAGCTGGATTTGTACAATGCCACAATGTTGGTTAGTTTCTTGTGGACAGTGGGTGAAATGAAAACAGTGGGTTCTCTACCAGTTAAAAACTTTGGTATTTAAGGTATGTTTTTGTATTTATTTCATGAGGGCTACAGAATCATAAATCATACTATGCTTTGATGAAGGCCTATATGGCTGAAACATGTTGGCATGTTTTGATGATTCTGTAGCCCTCATGAAATAAAGGCTTCTTAAACATAAAATTCCTCAGTGTGGATCCCCACACTGACGAGCACCAGAGAGACACATACCATGTTATTATGTTTGATTTTGACAATTATTTGGAAACTCAGTTGATCAGGACATGAAAAAAAAATCCCAATGAGAACCTTACATTTGATGTCATTGTGCTTTTAGCTCTGTTTTGTTTTACTTCTCTTCATCTGTGGAGGAAAACATGAAGTCACACAATCTGTTCACAAGTTTAGGGTGTGACCACAGAGCTGTGCAGCTCTTTTTGAGTTCAAGGTCAAAGCTCCCTGTGCCTGTCAAACTTCCTCAAAATCAGTCAACATTTTCCAATATTGTGGCGAGGAGAGGGAGACTCCAAACACAAACCTGACACACAGGTGTGTGTTTTATGAACAGAACCAATACAGAGGGAGCGCAGGACATTATAACTACACACATCCTCCTGGTGAGACTGTTGTCAATGGCAACTTGGCAACACTTAAATTTTGGAAACACTACAGTCATACATTTTAAAGTCAGGGTTGGTAGTCACAAAAAACTAGCATGATTTTGAATGTAGCATCTCCTCATGACTCCGTTTAGCCCCCACTCCTTCACACTTGGAGCTCCTCCAAAACAGTACCCCCGTTCACATGCAGGAGCGCAGCTGATTCACAATCCTATGATCGTGACTGATTTAAAACCACAGACTCAAAACCAGTCCTCAACACATAGTTTTTGTTTGCACTAAGTTACCAGTAATTGGGGTATAGGTACTTTTTCAGCCATTCTCCACTGTACTTAGATCCCTTTTGGTTTTGCGCATTGAATCAGGGCTAGTGCATGCCAGCAAATTGTACATACAGGATGCGGGCAGAACGGCGGGATGGGATTTGATTGGTTTAACAAATTGGATCCCAAACACTTGGATTGGTTGGTGTTTTCCCAGGTTTCCTCCCGCTGTAGACAGCAAATATGTTTCGCTTTATTTTAAGAACACATCATGCATTGATTGCCATCAGGACATAAAGATCATTTTAACCAGAATAACAAAACATGTATCTAAATCTGATCAACAACCCTGCCTTTAAACATGTGTCACTTCCTGCTTTTGCTGACAAGCCTTTTCATTGTCCAATTACAGGGTGGAAACTTCAGATCATATGATCTCTTAACCTATGGAAGATATGTGTTTTAATCGTCCAGCCCTACCCAACCTGGAGGACTCGAAAATCTAGTTTTGCTGTTTTGAGCAGATGTTCTGCCAAGTCTGGAAGGATTCTTACTGTACCAGGGATACTTTTAGAGCTCAGTGCTTATTTGTTCAGATAAACAGATCAGATTTCTGAGCTTTGTCTGTCTATATGTTGTCCGCTTTATCTCGACCCACAGGTGACCGGGTTTGGACTTTGTTGGTCACAGAAGAGAAACCTGCTGCAGGTGAATAAGTGCAGTCATGACGAACTTTGGAGTCAACCATGCAGCTCTGGCTTATGCCATGACTAAGCTTGGGTCGAGTATGATCAACAATATATTCAGCTTTTACTATGTCAAGCTGTTCATTAACAAGTACAAGGTGTCAGAGGGAGCGTTCCACAAATCCCAAGTGAGTATCCTAACTTATTACCAGTAATGCACAAAGATGCATCATATTACTTTGATACAAATGAAAGTTGCACTGTTAAAATGTTACTTGAATTGAATTCCTGAGGTACCTGCTTTCTGAATACATTAGTATTCAAAGTGGTCTTTAAAAAATCTTAAAACATTTTTTTTAATTTTCACATGGATCAAAAGAAAACTGGTGAGAAACGAGAACTAGAAGTTAAGTGAAGTCAAAAATACATTCTTAAAAACTCTTGTGCAGTTGTGGGTCTTGTCTTGTCTTGTCTTCACTCAGCTTGTTGCACCAGAAGTCTAATTATATTTGTTGTCTTTGTGTAGCTCTCAGAAGAGCAGCAGAATCTATTTTTTACGTTGTTTAACTTAGTTTATGCAATGAAACCTACTTTCAGTGTCATACTCATGAGCCACTCGTCTCTTTAGGTGGTCTACATGGTGTGGAATTCAGTCAATGATCCACTCTTTGGATATCTTCAAGATAACTCCAAGGTGCGATGCTGTTCTCAACGTCGTCTCTCCATCCTGTACGGTGCCCCACTCTACTCGCTGACTTTCCTCTTAGCCTGGTTCCCGTGGCAGAACTACACACCTGGTGATTGGTTGAGCGGTCTGCATTTGACAGTGACGCTGTGCGCTTTTGATGGCTTGTCAACGTTTGTGCTTCTGGCACTGTGTGCATTGTTTGCAGAGATTTCCAGCCAGCATCAGTGCAGACTCAGACTTATAAAGTACAGCCAGGTGAGGGAAGTTAACCCTGATCACAGATCTCTGTTATTCCTCAGTTTTTCTCTGGAGCTCTCAATCAAATCTTTTTATTTTTTTTAGGTCGCTCATCTTGTTGGCTCCTCCAGTGTGCTCTTCTGTGGACTTCTGTCAAACAACATGGAGGACTTTAAAACTTTCCAAACCTACACAGTGCTGATCGCCATCCTGAGCTGTGGCTGCATGCTCTATACAGGCTTCCACAGTGAGAGCCGCTTTGACAACAAAGGATCCCAATCAGATGCACAGCAGTCTGTAGACCAGACATCCAGTCAATCAGGACCTTCCTTCTCTAATTTAAGAACTTTGATCTGGCAAATCCTCACCAACAGGGACTTCCAGATATTTGTTGTCATGAACTTCTTCCAAGTTTTCATGGCGGCTTTTTTCAATAATTTTACCATGATTTTTACGGAGCACCCGATTCCTCACAATGTGCTGCCATCATTTGCAAAGAGCGTCATGTATGGAGCTGGATTCATCTGTCCACAGGTAATTTCTCCTGGTACCATAGACTTTTTGTTATCTTTTAAAAATAAGTCACAGCGCGTGCTGTGTGAACGCAGTGACTGAATAGAGTGGTTACTAAGTATGTTCTAGTGCATGGCACAGCTCTCATACCGTCTGTGTGAATTGGGGTTAACAGCTATAGTGCGCCCGTCAGTCACGTGAGCTGAGCTGTGTTTCTGATTGAACAATCTCATGATCCTAATAACTTAAACTGCAGAGTTAGAAAAACAGCCAAATAACACAACTAGAATACGCCCATTAAGAAGTGGATCAACTGGAAAGGCACACTGAGGACACATACTGCAGCGTGTGTCCTCTTTGACTTTCTTTTCCGTCTGAACAGTGTGAGTCAGTCCAAATGTATTTTATCAAGAATTCCTATGAGTCAAACATTGCTCATCATATACTGTTGTTTTTGTTTTAAAATCACAAGTATATTTTGCATAAATTCTTTATGTTTTGATTCTAATCTCTTGTCTTTATCTTCAGTTGTTAATACTGAGCTGTCAGAGTCTGCTCCAAAGTCTTGGTTACTACAGGATCATCCTCCTCACCTTCTACACAGAGGCTGTGATGGCAGCAGTGGTGTTTATACTTGGCCCTCAGCACTACTACGTCCTTGCGATTTTCCTGACTATTAACTTGTAAGAGCATTCTTTCATTAAAAAAACACACAGGAACAAAGCTGCTTGGATCGAGTTGTATGTTTATTGTCTCCATAATCTTCAACACAGGATCTTTGTCCACTCAGCCTTCAATATTTTTGACTTACCTTTGGCTGACATCATTGACGCAGATATGCAGAAGTACAAGCGCAGGTAAAACAAGAATTAGTCATAAATATAAACAATCTATTCATCCTTTAATTTGATATTTAGTGCATGAAAAAAGTAAATAAGGGAGGGCACCCTTTTGCAACCAGTTATAAATCACCAAATAAAACAAATAACATTTTTTTTTTATTATTCCTTTTATTTTCTTTTTTCTCCTCCTCTGAAGTTCCCCACTCTCCTCCATGGTGTTTGGGACAAACGCCCTGTTCACCAAGCCCGCTCAGTCTCTGGCTCCTATGCTGGTGCTCAGCATCCTCAACCAGTTTGGATACGAACAGCTGAAGGACGCAGGAACTACTTCAGATCCAAGGTACAAAGAGTTTCTTGATGTTTCTTAATTCAACAGTTCACATTAAAACATCAAAATCAAAATAGATCAGAGGTTGGTCTGACATTCATCATCAAACACACAGAGACATGTTAGTAGATTATCGCCAGTGTTAACTCAGTAATCCCCATCAGATTAGTCCAACATTAACAGATTTAGAAACCACATTTAATTTCAAATAAGTCTTACAGCTTCGTTGATCAGTCAAATGCAATTGAACTATCCCTGAACTACTTTTTTGTGAAGTAACCAGTTTGAGCTAAGCATGCAGGTGCAGCAGGCAGACTGATGTCAGTGAGCACAGCATCAGAGTGTGAGTTGCCACAGACCTGTTGATGAAATACTTAAAGCTATCTCCTCACTTGAAGTCTTGGTTTTAGACTACAAGGGAGTAGCAATGCAATATTTATTGTAATAGTTAACATCATACATTGTATTTCATTACATTCAATATGTTTGTAACCTTTTTTTCACTATTAATAAAAACAAAAGCCTAAGAAAATTATAGAAGAAGCATCTCACACAGTAACTATCAGTGATAAGTTTCTCTTTGTTTGCAGTGCCTTGGAGAGCCTCCACGGTGCCATGTTTTACCTGGTGTGTCTGGTACCAATGTTCATCTCTGCTCTGCAGGCCGTGGCTTGGAGGCCGTTTTCAATGCGAAACAGTCACACAGGGGAAAATGAACAGACGGGCAAAGAATTAAATATCCAAGAAATTGAGGTTTGTACTGATGCAGTTTGTGATCAAACTTCAGATATATGAACGTCTCGTCTCTCTGCATCAGAAGAGCAACTTTAAGGATTAAACACTGAAAATAAGTTAGAAGTAAAAATCTGCCCCAGAAACTGACAGCAATTTTAAGTTGGGTTCCTTAAAAGATGATACTTTCTGAGCAGTGGAAGAAGGAGTGAGATATAACGATCATGACAACATGTACGGCTGCACTCGTCTTCATTTTTGTGCTTTTGTTTACATTTGGTTCCTTGTGAGATGAAGTAGATCATGTGGTGCGTCGCTCTCTCTGGTCCAATAATCTTGATGGACTCTTGTAGCATGTGCTGGTCACTATTTTCAAATCTTGTAGTGTGTGTGTGTGTGTGTGTGTGTGTGTTTTTCAGATTTGAGAGAAGATACTCTGTGAAGCTTCTCCTTATGTGTGAAGATTTTTAAAATCCTGTAGTGTGAGCCAAGCTTAAAGAACTCAGAGATTGATTTTTGAATCTCTTACCATCCTGATGTTTTTGTTTAACTGATTTTGTAATAAAAACTTCACACACACCATGTTTTATTTTACGCTGCTTCCCTTAAATGAGCCCAGTTAACACTTGTTTTCTCTCACCTTCTCGCCATAACTCCTTGAGTTAAATTGATTTAACCTTTTAAACACTTGAACCTGAGACCTGACAGAAACTTCTTTATGAATAAAACTCGAATCCATTGAATCTTAATTTCAAATCGTGTTTCTTTTATTTGAATGTAACTGATAGTTTTTTCAGATTTCTGAAGCACATTAAAGATTTGTCTTCTTCTTATTGCCGTGCTGTGTGTACGCGCTGTGTGTGAGGAGCGTCCCGAACCCTCCAGCTCAGAGGAAGCAGAAGCTAACAGCGTCCTCTGTGCTGGTCAGGTGGGGGCGCTCCCCCTCCTCCTCTGGGCGGGCAGGTGCTGGCGGTGCTGGTGGTGCAGGCGGTGGTGGGAGGGGGTCGGAGGGTGTCCATGGTGGGTGAGTGGTCCTTCTGTGACGATCTGTTTGTTTATCTCCTCTCTGCACAACAAACCAAAAACAAGTCAGTTTATCCCAACTTTAGAAAAATCTGTGATAATCTGGTTTTAGGTTAGATTTAAGGTTTAGATTACTTACTCTGCGCATTGAAAGAAAAGGCAGCCACCGCTCTGCTGCTCATCGGGGCTCATCTAGCTTCTTCTTCTGGTCCAGGATATTCTTTTCTCCATTGTCTCTCAGGCTCGTCCTCATAGTCTTTTCTTTTAGTCTTTTCTGGTTTGTCTTAATGGTGTTTTTTTCCGCTCTGGCTCGTCCTTATAGTCTTTTTTGCTCCACTCTGGTTTTTCTTCATGTTCTCTTTTTCCCACTCTGTCTTGTGCTCGTGGTTTTCTGGCTTGTCCTGGTTTGTCCCCGGGGTCTATTCTGCTCCGCTCTCCTCTGGTTCGTCCTTGTGGTCTCCTCTGGTTCGTCCTTGTGGTCTCCTCTGGCTCGTCCTTGTGGTCTCCTCTGGCTCGTCCTTGTGGTCTCCTCTGGCTCGTCCTGGTTGGTCCTCGTCCATGGTCTCTCCTGCTCTATAAAAAGAATTAAAGATGTTAAAACTGACATAAACAATAACTCATCTCTACTACATATTATAAACATTCAAAAACAATAAACAAAGTTTGTATGTTATTAGTGTTTGTGTGTGCATGCGTGTTCGTGTGTGTGTATACTCCCTCTTCCAGCAGCAGACAGAGTCTGGATTTCTTCTCACTCAGAGTCACTATCATCGGACCATCCGGTCGGGTGAGAAGAAATGTGCCAGAAGCTGCTGTCTGTGCTGAACTTGATGCCTGAGGAAGCTGATGGTCCTCAGTCTTCCTCAGTCTTCCTCTGCCTCTTGGCTGCTGTCTGCTCTGAGGTGCTGTCCTCTCTGCGCCTCTTCAAGGATGAGCTCAGGCCAGGAGTGGAGCAGGTGCACTCTTCTGGAGCCTTGCTGCAGTCTCGTCCTTGAAGTCCTGTGACAGCACTTCGTTTGGCGGCAGGGGTATCATTTGAGCTTCTAAACACAAACAAAAAATGTTCAGTCTCTTGAATGTTTCTAAAGAGAGAATAAAACAACAGAAACATGAAATAATCAACAAAGGGCTTAAACACCTACCTGTGGCCTCCCTCAGAATCAGCATCAGAACTCCTCGTCCTCTTCTTTCCTCGGCTGTTCTGGGAGTCGCTGTCACTGTCGTGGGTGATGGGTCGACAGTAGCTGTTCTTGGAGTCGCTGTCACTGTCATGGGTGATGGGTCGACAGTAGCTGCTTGGTTCTGGTGAGTGATCCGTCTCAGTCTCACTGTTGTCCTCTGAGCTGGTGGTGTTGCTGGACGTCACAGCTTCCTGGTCGGAATCACCGCCATCACCAGAACAAAACTCCATTGGGAGGCCCATCAGTCCTTTGCTCAAAATCACACTGTAAGGTAAGCAAACTGAGTCAGAAAGGCGTCTTTCTCCATAACAACACACAGAGTGAACACACACAGCATGTCAGCACACACTTACTGATAGACGTGATCGAAAGTGCCTTGAAGGTGCTCCATGGTGATAAATGGGTGCTGCAGGATCTGGCTGGGTGTAATTCTCTCTGCAGCGTCCACCTTCAGCATCTCTCTCGTCAAATCCACAAAATGAACGAGGTCGTGCTCATCAGCGAGGACGTCATCATCTGTGAACGCACCGCAAAACTTGACCTGGATTCAAATGAAAGAAAACAGGATGAAAGTCGGCCTTTTATTTGAAACTACATTTTGTGAAGTCATAACGTTTCGGTTAAGAAAGAGATATCGTACCTCCATCAGATCGCTGAGGCTTTGGACAGAGCGTCGATAACAAAATCTGTTTCCTGGCTCCTAAAGAGAAAATGACACAGAAAGGTTAATGACACCAACATTTAGAAAGAAAATTCGGGTTATTTCCAGAAAAAAGAAGAATTAAATACTTTGAAACTCCAGATGGGTCGTCCTTCCTCTGTGTGTGACACAGTGAAGAACTCCCTGGAGTGGAGTCCGGCACTCAGCAGGTGGTCTGGTGGCTTCTCAAGTGCAGAGATGATATGTCTCAACTGTGGACACAAGAAGTGAACATTTCTCATTCAGTATTTCCACTCAGTGTGATGATATGAGCTTTATCTGTGGTTTAGATAAACCACTCATATATATTAGGTTATAACACTTACCTCATCATACTCATCCCTGCCAGGAAACAGAGCTTTGCCCATCAAGAGCTCAGCTGCGATGCATCCCAGAGACCAAACATCTATGGCCTCGCTGATGGGAGCTCCAAGCAGGACCTCTGGAGACCTGAGACCAGCAAGAGAAACACAAACACATTATTATTTGAGTGAAGCTTCAGCTTTCAGTGCGCTGGATTAAAGTGATTCCAGATCCTGTTTGTGTGCTTACCTGAACCACAGGGTCTGAATGATCAAACCAGTGCAAGCAGCCGGCCTGTAAGTCGCCATTCCAAAGTCGATGACTTTGATCTTCAATGGCTGGTGCACGTGGTCCACCAGCATGATATTTTCTGGCTTCAGATCCGCGTGAATGATCCCTGCACTCCCCAGGAACTCGAGAGCAGTAGCCAACTAAAAACAGCAATGACAGAAATTTGAATTTGTTCAAATCATAAACTCTAAAAACACAAACTTACTGACACTGGTTTGTAAAATGTGTGTGTTATAATTTTGAAACAACATGAACACACCTGCTGCACGATGGGGCGGATCTCCAACAGATCCAGGGACCGACTCCTCTTCAGGTGCTCAAAGAGGTCAATGTCCAGCCTCTCAAATTCCAGACAGTAGCGTCCGTTGAAGTAAAATGAGTCGTTCCATGTGACGATGTTGAATTTGTCACAATGGAGTCTCCTCAGCATTGTAAGGATGGTCACCTGGAGAAGACATGAGACATAAGAGAAATATGAAGTGATGGAGTTTTGAAATGTAATGTAACAGCACTCTTAGGGACGGAATCTATATTATACCTCATGCTTTGCCTCCTCGATGCGGTCCTTGTTCTTGAGGACCTTTATAGCCACTGTTTCACCAGTGGCGACCTTTCGGCACTGGGCCACCTCTCCAAAGGAGCCACTCCCAAGGAGGGCCTGTACCTCAAAGTCAGAGGAGGAGGAGGAGATCACGACTCCTTCGACGACCTTAAAATCCAGGACGTGGGACATGGTGCTTCAGGAGATATTCACTCAACTTATCACACCTGAGAGGAGAGCAGAACACAATCACATAGTGAATATCATGGCCATAAACTATCAAATTTGATCAACAGCTGAAATGAAGGAAGTGATTTGTCAGTTTTTTTTGTAAATGATCTTGTCGGTCACTATACTGTGCTGTTGTTAAAAAATTAAACCCTGAACTGGAAACGCACTAAATCTAATACTCATCCATATTCTTCTTCCTCAACAACAAACAAACAACTTAAATACAGAACTTAATTTTAAAAAGCAGCAAATGAATATATAAATATTGAAAAGTATAAGTATAACATATGAAAAATATATGTACAGAACAATTTAACTAGAATAAATATGTACAACCAATATACAAGTAGGAAATGTGTACAGGCTGATAACATAACAGAGATTAAATACTTAATACTGAACAACAAGCCAGTTGTAAATTAATTTATTCCCTTCTTTTTATTCATGTGTCCATCCTCCTTATCAATAAATAGTTTTTATACACTCATTATTCATTGAATTATGAAATAAACTCAGGAAAAAAATCTACCAAGTACATTTAAGCCAACATGAAAAATGATGAGATTCAGCACATTGTTTCATTCTGCTATTTGCTCAGTATGTTATCAGTCTGTATAAATAACTTCTATTCAAATGTCACAAAAAATCAACAAAACTCACAGTTACCATAAAAATAACCATTTATAATCAACAATATGCCTTAGATAAGGAACTGTCCCTTTAGAAAAAATGACTGTTTTTTTTCGTTCAGTGAAAATAAAAGCATGTCCTGTGATTTACTGACTCTTCAGAGTTTTGTCACAATGGTAATAATGCTGAAAATATGCACTCGCATCCATTAATCATTATAATTAAATTGAAACCAATCACTTCCGAGTTCAAACATTTAAGCAATCGCATATTTGAAAAAAACCCATAGCAACAAGCAAGCAAGCTAACTAGCTAAATTAATCTTAGCCTATAAAGGCTTTATGACACATTCAAATAATTGACCATAGAATTACAGATTATTTTAGCTTTGTTTCAGCTGGTTGAGGTTTTCAACAATCCTAAACACCAGACAGCCATGACAAATTGAACAGTTTAATGTCTAATTTAAAACAAGTCTCTAGTGAAGTCGGTGCTCTTTTCAAATGAACTCTTTTTATTCCTCACACCTCGTGTCCCGATCGCAGGATAAAGCTCCATGTTTGACTTTCTTTAACTTATTTTAATAAATTTACAGAATAAGTGATATAAAACACATAACCAGCATGATAGTGTTAACCAACATCAGTTATAAACACCAAAATTGACACAGCTTGCAAATGCATGGTCCGTTTTAAGCTATAAAGCTGGAAAGATGTAATTTATTGATTTAAAAAAAGTGTGTTTCTCAGCGGACCTGCTTCTTATATATTTTACCTGAACTTATTATATAACTCTGAAAAGTTAGAATTATAAACCTGGATAAACCTGCTTATAGCTACATATGCTAATAGATAAAGTTAGCTTAGTTTGTGAAACTGCGCACATTCTCTAATGACAATATTGTGGATTAAAAAGTGCAAAAATCTCAAAATGACCGTAAAAAGTCCTTCCTTCACTGGTTTAAGTCGATGATGATGTAAATCCAGGGGGGGAAATCCGTCGTTGTAGGTTTGTCTCTTGAAGAAAAAGCAAAATCTTGGTAGAACTGCGAAAAAGCATGCGTCTCATGTAGATCAGCAAGTTGGTGTGAATTAAAATGATTCTCGTTGCTAGATGATGCACCTGGAGACCATAGCAACCATGGAACGTTCAGGCGCGTTTTTATTTGAAATATTACCTGTTTCTGTAATAGCGCAAGGCCATAGACAGATCATGTGTTTAGTTTATGTAGAAATAATAATAATGGTAATTAAAAAAAATAATTTTCTATGGCATATAGGCCTACTTTTATTTTTTTGAGGAAAAAAAAAATCCAACCGGTACTTAATTATTTGAGTCCCAGTAAAAACTTACACATACTACAGATTTATGACTAATTTAAGCCTTTGATAGTAAATTTCAATTAAAGATTTTTCTTGCTGCCATTTATGTTGTATCGTATCGTATTTATGTATTGTATTCATGTTACAAGCACACAGAAGACAGATGACTCGTTTGCTTGAGCATTTATTTTTTATTTCTTTATAAGATGTATTTCATCCAAAGGGTCTAATCCTAAAGTTAACACGTTTTCAGTTGGTTTTATTGCATATATATTGAACAATATCTGAGAAAATTTGATTTGTGTCATTAACTACGTACAGAAATCTTCCTTTTACCGTTACCAAATTCATATTAATATAACTGCAAACTCTGGACATGTGTGAAATAAAATAAACAATTTTCAGTATAACATAATGCATTTTATTCATAGGACAGTGATAAATACTGTACTTGTGTCATACAATCAACAGGAAAATGAACAAGATAAATAACAGGGATGGGTTTTGGGATTCACCCACTGTTGTGTACGTCAAGTTGGCGATACAGTATTCCCTCACATCCGGTAGGCGGCAGTAATAACAAGCAACCCCCCCCCCCCCCCAAAAAATAAATAAATAAATAAATAAATAAATAAAGATAGAAAAAGAAAGAAAGAAAGAAAGAAAACCGCTTCATCTTTTTTGTGCTCAATTCTTTAACACTGTTCAATGTTCTGTTGAGATTAACACAGTAATTGGTGACTCTTCCTGCTTTCGCTGACAAACATTTTGATTATCCAATCACAAAGCAGAAACTGCAACCTATCCGATCTCTTAGCCAATCAGAAATTTGATTTCTGACTCTCAAACCCACCCAACCCGGTAGATATGAAAATCGAATTTGGCTTATTTTGACAGGTCCAGGAGGATTCTGTGCATACCCTGACATCCTTAGACATCCCCTATGTCTATTTGCTCAGAGATAGAAACCATATTGCTCAGTTTTGTTTAAGAGCCAGGTTTTATATAAAGTAATGATATAAAGTAATGTTAAAGTAGAGCGCCAGGTAACGTTGTATGTTGCAAGCGTCCGCTTTGTCTCGACCGAGAGGTGACCGGGTTCTCGGTTGCCTGGATTGTGTTGGTCACGGCAGAGAAACCTGCTGCAGGTGAATTTTCCGGAAAAATGAGTGCAGTTCGACACATGAGGAACTTTGGAGTCAACCATGCAGCTCTGGCTTATGCCATGACCACGCTTGGATCGTGCATGAGAAACAATATATTCAGCTTCTACTATGTCAAGCTGTTTATTAATAAGTACAAAGTGTCAGAGGGAGCATTTCACAAATCCCAAGTGAGTATCCTAACTTATTACCAGTAATGGACAAAGATGCATCATATTACTTTGATACAAATGAAAGTTGCACTGTTAAAATGTTACTTGAATTGAATTCCTGAGGTACGTGCTTTCTGAATACATTAGTATTCAAAGTGATCTTTAAAAAATCTTGAAACATTTTTTTTTATTTTCACATGGATCAAACGAAAATTGGTGAGAAAAGAGAACTAGAAGTTAAGTGAAGTCAAAAATACTTTTTTCCTCCAAATGTGTGGTTTAAGTAAAAGTTTCTAGTTTGCAAACTTTAAAAACTCTTGTGCAGTTGTGGGTCTTGTCTTGTCTTGTCTTCACTCAGCTTGTTGCACCAGAAGTCTAATTATATTTGTTTTGTCTTTGTGTAGCTCTCAGAAGAGCAGCAGAATCAAATTTTTAGATTGTTTAACTTAATTAATGCAAAATGTCATACTTATGAGCCACTTGTCTCTTTAGGTGGTCTACATGGTGTGGAATTCAGTCAATGATCCACTCTTTGGATATCTTCAAGATAACTCCAAGGTGCGATGCTGTTCTCAGCGTCGTCTCTCCATCCTGTACGGTGCCCCACTCTACTCGCTGACTTTCCTCTTATCCTGGTTCCCGTGGCGTAACTACACACCTGGTGATTGGTTTAGCAGTCTGCATTTGACAGTGGTGCTGTGCGCTTTTGATGGCTTGTTGACGCTTGTGCTTCTGGCACAGTGTGCGTTGATTGCAGAGATTTCCAGCCAGCATCAGTGCAGACTCAGACTTGTAAAGTACAGCCAGGTGAGGGAAGTTAACCCTGATCACAGATCTCTGTTATTCCTCAGTTTTTCTCTGGAGCTCTCAATCAAATCTTTTTATTTGTTTTAGGTCGCTCATCTTGTTGGCTCCTCCAATGTGCTCTTCTGTGGACTTCTGTCAAACAACATGGAGGACTTTACAACTTTCCAAACCTACACAGTGCTGATCGCCATCCTGAGCTGTGGCTGCATGCTCTATACGGGTTTCCACAGTGAGAGCCGCTTTGACAACAAAGGATCCCAATCAGATGCACAGCAGTCTGTAGACCAGACATCCAGTCAATCAGGACCTTCCTTCTCTAATTAAGGAACTTTGATCTGGCAAATCCTCAGCAACAGGGACTTCCAGATATTTGTTGTCATGAACTTCTTCCAAGTTTTCATGGCGGCTTTTTTCAATAATTTTACCATGATTTTTACGGAGCAGCTGATTTCTAAAAATGTGCTGCCATCATTTGCAAAGAGCGTCATGTATGGAGCTGGATTCATCTGTCCACAGGTAATTTCTCCTGGTGCCGTAGACTTTGTTTCTGTTATCTTTCTGAATGGAGGTCTGTCTTCTATTCTTGTTTTTTTCCTGGACGGTCATTTTTTTCAGGGATGTTTCATCTTATACTCGGAATCAATGTCATCCAATACCAACCAGAATTGCAGGATCAGATATACTAAAGAGTAGTACAAGTTGTCTGATTCAATCTTTAAGCTGCTACTATTACTTTGGGCTCTTCAGCGTACTCCAGCAGAAATAGACTTGCAGCGTCTTGGTGGCTTATGCCGGAGACAGACCGCAGGGCGTGCTGTGTGAACGCAATGACTGAATAGAGTGGTTACTTAGTATGTTGTTGTGCATGACGCGGCTCTAATGCCGTATGTGTGGATTCGGTGTAACAGCTATAGTGCGCCCATCAGTCACGTGAGCTGAGCTGCGCTTCTGATTGAACAAACTCATGATCCTAATAACTTAAACTGCAGAGTTAGAAAAACATTCACCCCCATACAGTGTGTGCTGATAGTGAAATTAGCATTTCAGACCCAAGCCATCTGTTGAACCAGGCTGTAAATATGTTTTTTGAAAGCATAAATGTCTGTTTTTTGGTTTCCAGTCTTTAAAACTAGAAATAAATGATAATAGACTTGAAAAGGAGACATAAATAACTGTACCTGTGGGTCTTTTTACTAAACTCACTGAGCTTTTTTATATTCAGATCTATTTATATTTCTTAAAAAACTCACAGAAATAACAGGTGGTTGAATATTGCCTTTATCTATATATATATATGTGAAATTTCTTGGTATCTATCTGCAACACCCAGAAGTTGGTAATTTTTTTGTGGACAGTTGGTGGAATGAGAACACAGTGGGTAATCTACCAATCAGAAACTTTCAGCATTGCCGGCCCGCCCCCGAAACTTCCTACACCTTTGGAAAGTAAGGGCACGGTCACAGGGGCTGTATTTTAACTGCAATCCAGGGCCGGACCATGTTTGAATTCTCCTCCATCACTGGAGGAAAACATTAAAAGTCACACACTGACAAAGTTTAGGGTGACACCACAGAGCTGTGCAGCGTCAAGGTCCTGCGGTGTGTACCAAAGATGTAATGTCAGTTGACATTTTCCAATATTGTGGTGAAGAGAGGGAAACTCCTCCTAATGCAAACCTGACACACAGGTGTGTGTTTTTTTATGATAATAATAATAATAATAAGATGAAGTAGATCACATGGTGCGTCACTCTCTCTGGTCCGACAATCTTGATGGAATCTTGTAGCAGGTGCTGGTCACTATTTTCAAATCTTGTAGTGTGTGTGTGTGTGTGTGTTTCAGATTTGAGAGAAGATACTCTGTGAAGCTTCTCCTTATGTGTGAAGATTTTTAAAATCCTGTAGTGTGAGCCAAGCTTAAAGAACTCAGAGATTGATTTTTGAATCTCTTACCATCCTGATGTTTTTGTTTAACTGATTTTGTAATAAAAACTTCACACACACCATGTTTTATTTTACGCTGCTTCCCTTAAATGATCCCAGTTAACACTTGTTTTCTCTCACCTTCTCGCCATAACTCCTTGAGTTAAATTGATTTAACCTTTTAAACACTTGAACCTGAGACCTGAAAGAAACTTCTTTGTGAATAAAACTTGAATCCATTGAATCTTAATTTCAAATCGTGTTTCTTTTATTTGAATGTAACTGATAGTTTTTTCAGATTTCTGAAGCACATTAAAGATTTGTCTTCTTCTTATTGCCGTGCTGTGTGTACGCGCTGTGTGTGAGGAGCGTCCCGAACCCTCCAGCTCAGAGGAAGCAGAAGCTAACAGCGTCCTCTGTGCTGGTCAGGTGGGGGCGCTCCCCCTCCTCCTCTGGGCGGGCAGGTGCTGGCGGTGCTGGTGGTGCAGGCGGTGGTGGGAGGGGGTCGGAGGGTGTCCATGGTGGGTGAGTGGTCCTTCTGTGACGATCTGTTTGTTTATCTCCTCTCTGCACAACAAACCAAAAACAAGTCAGTTTATCCCAACTTTAGAAAAATCTGTGATAATCTGGTTTTAGGTTAGATTTAAGGTTTAGATTACTTACTCTGCGCATTGAAAGAAAAGGCAGCCACCGCTCTGCTGCTCATCGGGGCTCATCTAGCTTCTTCTTCTGGTCAAGGATATTCTTTTCTCCATTGTCTCTCAGGCTCGTCCTCATAGTCTTTTCTTTTAGTCTTTTCTGGTTTGTCTTAATGGTGTTTTTTTCCGCTCTGGCTCGTCCTTATAGTCTTTTTTGCTCCACTCTGGTTTTTCTTCATGTTCTCTTTTTTCCCACTCTGTCTTGTGCTCGTGGTTTTCTGGCTTGTCCTGGTTTGTCCCCGGGGTCTATTCTGCTCCGCTCTCCTCTGGCTCATCCTTGTGGTCTCCTCTGGTTCATCCTTGTAGTCTCCTCTGGTTCGTCCTTGTGGTCTCCTCTGGTTCGTCCTTGTGGTCTCCTCTGGCTCGTCCTTGTGGTCTCCTCTGGCTCGTCCTTGTGGTCTCCTCTGGCTCGTCCTGGTTGGTCCTCGTCCATGGTCTCTCCTGCTCTATAAAAAGAATTAAAGATGTTAAAACTGACATAAACAATAACTCATCTCTACTACATATTATAAACATTCAAAAACAATAAACAAAGTTTGTATGTTATTAGTGTTTGTGTGTGCATGCGTGTTCGTGTGTGTGTATACTCCCTCTTCCAGCAGCAGACAGAGTCTGGATTTCTTCTCACTCAGAGTCACTATCATCGGACCATCCGGTCGGGTGAGAAGAAATGTGCCAGAAGCTGCTGTCTGTGCTGAACTCGATGCCTGAGGAAGCTGATGGTCCTCAGTCTTCCTCAGTCTTCCTCTGCCTCTTGGCTGCTGTCTGCTCTGAGGTGCTGTCCTCTCTGCGCCTCTTCAAGGATGAGCTCAGGCCAGGAGTGGAGCAGATGCACTCTTCTGGAGCCTTGCTGCAGTCTCGTCCTTGAAGTCCTGTGACAGCACTTCGTTTGGCGGCAGGGGTATCATTTGAGCTTCTAAACACAAACAAAAAATGTTCAGTCTCTTGAATGTTTCTAAAGAGAGAATAAAACAACAGAAACATGAAATAATCAACAAAGGGCTTAAACACCTACCTGTGGCCTCCCTCAGAATCAGCATCAGAACTCCTCGTCCTCTTCTTTCCTCGGCTGTTCTGGGAGTCGCTGTCACTGTCGTGGGTGATGGGTCGACAGTAGCTGTTCTGGGAGTCGCTGTCACTGTCGTGGGTGATGGGTCGACAGTAGCTGCTTGGTTCTGGTGAGTGATCCGTCTCAGTCTCACTGTTGTCCTCTGAGCTGGTGGTGTTGCTGGACGTCACAGCTTCCTGGTCGGAATCACCGCCATCACCAGAACAAAACTCCATTGGGAGGCCCATCAGTCCTTTGCTCAAAATCACACTGTAAGGTAAGCAAACTGAGTCAGAAAGGCGTCTTTCTCCATAACAACACACAGAGTGAACACACACAGCATGTCAGCACACACTTACTGATAGACGTGATCGAAAGTGCCTTGAAGGTGCTCCATGGTGATAAATGGGTGCTGCAGGATCTGGCTGGGTGTAATTCTCTCTGCAGCGTCCACCTTCAGCATCTCTCTCGTCAAATCCACAAAATGAACGAGGTCTTGCTCATCAGCGAGGACATCATCATCTGTGAACGCACCGCAAAACTTGACCTGGATTCAAATGAAAGAAAACAGGATGAAAGTGGGCCTTTTATTTGAAACTACATTTTGTGAAGTCATAACGTAAGAAAGAGATATCGTACCTCCATCAGATCGCTGAGGCTGTGGACAGAGCGTCGATAGCAAAATCTGTTTCCTGGCTCCTAAAGAGAAAATGACACAGAAAGGTTAATGACACCAACATTTAGAAAGAAAATTCGGGTTATTTCCAGAAAAAAGAAGAATTAAATACTTTGAAACTCCAGACGGGTCGTCCTTCCTCTGTGTGTGACACAGTGAAGAACTCCCTGGAGTGGAGTCCGGCACTCAGCAGGTGATCTGGTGGCTTCTCAAGCGCAGAGATGATATGTCTCAACTGTGGACACAAGAAGTGAACATTTCTCATTCAGTTTTTCCACTCAGTGTGATGATATGAGCTTTATCTGTGGTTTAGATAAACCACTCATATATATTAGGTTATAACACTTACCTCATCATACTCATCCCTGCCAGGAAACAAAGCTTTGCCCATCAAGAGCTCAGCTGCGATGCATCCCAGAGACCAAACATCTATGGCCTCGCTGATGGGAGCTCCAAGCAGGACCTCTGGAGACCTGAGACCAGCAAGAGAAACACAAACACATTATTATTTGAGTGAAGCTTCAGCTTTCAGTGCGCTGGATTAAAGTGATTCCAGATCCTGTTTGTGTGCTTACCTGAACCACAGGGTCTGAATGATCAAACCAGTGCAAGCAGCCGGCCTGTAAGTCGCCATTCCAAAGTCGATGACTTTGATCTTCAATGGCTGGTGCACGTGGTCCACCAGCATGATATTTTCTGGCTTCAGATCCGCGTGAATGATCCCTGCACTCCCCAGGAACTCGAGAGCAGTAGCCAACTAAAAACAGCAATGACAGAAATTTGAATTTGTTCAAATCATAAACTCTAAAAACACAAACTTACTGACACTGGTTTGTAAAATGTGTGTGTTATAATTTTGAAACAACATGAACACACCTGCTGCACGATGGGGCGGATCTCCAACAGATCCAGGGACCGACTCTTCTTCAGGAGCTCAAAGAGGTCAATGTCCAGCCTCTCAAATTCCAGACAGTAGCGTCCGTTGAAATAAAATGAGTCGTTCCATGTGACGATGTTGAATTTGTCACAATGGAGTCTCCTCAGCATTGTAAGGATGGTCACCTGGAGATGACATGAGACATAAGAGAAAGATGAAGTGATGGAGTTTTGAAATGTAATGTAACAGCACTCTTATGGATGGAATTTATATTATACCTCATGCTTTGCCTCCTCGATGCGGTCCTTGTTCTTGAGGACCTTTATAGCCACTGTTTCACCAGTGGCGACCTTTCGGCACTGGGCCACCTCTCCAAAGGAGCCACTCCCAAGGAGGGCCTGTACCTCAAAGTCAGAGGAGGAGGAGGAGATCACGACTCCTTCGACGACCTTAAAATCCAGGACGTGGGACATGGTGCTTCAGGAGATATTCACTCAACTTATCACACCTGAGAGGAGAGCAGAACACAATCACATAGTGAATATCATGGCCATAAACTATCAAATTTGATCAACAGCTGAAATGCAGGAAGTGATTTGTCAGTTTTTTTTGTAAATGATCTTGTCGGTCACTATACTGTGCTGTTGTTAAAAAATTAAACCCTGAACTGGAAACGCACTAAATCTAATACTCATCCATATTCTTCCTCCTCAACAACAAACAAACAACTTTAATACAGAACTTAATTTTAAAAAGCAGAAAATGAATATCTTTATAGATGGAAAAGTAGAAGTATGACCTATGAAAAAATATATGTACAGAACAATTTATCTAGAATAAATATGTACAACCAATATACAAGTAGGAAATGTGTACAGGCTGATAACATAACAGAGATTAAATATTTAATACTGAACAACAAGCCTGTGGTAAATTAATTAATCCCCTTCTTTTTATTCATGTGTCCATCCTCCTTATCAATAAATAGTTTTTATACACTCATTATTCATTGAATTATGAAATAAACTCAGGGGAATAATCTCCCAAGTACATTTAAGCAAACATGAAAACTGATGAGATTCAGCACATTGTTTCATTCTGCTATTTGCTCAGTATGTTATCAGTCTGTATAGATAACTTCTGTTCAAATGTCACAAAAAATCAACAAAACTCACAGTTACCATAAAAATAACCATTTATAATCAACAATATGCCTTAGATAAGGAACTGTCCCTTTAGAAAAAAATGACTGTTTTTTTTCGTTCAGTGAAAATAAAAGCATGTCCTGTGATTTACTGACTCTTCAGAGTTTTGTCACAATGGTAATAATGCTGAAAATATGCACTCGCATCCATTAATCATTATAATTAAATTGAAACCAATCACTTCCGAGTTCAAACATTTAAGCAATCGCATATTTGAAAAAAACCCATAGCAACAAGCAAGCAAGCTAACTAGCTAAATTAATCTTAGCCTATAAAGGCTTTTTGACACATTCAAATAATTGACCATAGAATTACAGATTATTTTAGCTTTGTTTCAGCTGGTTGAGGTTTTCAACAATCCTAAACACCAGACAGCCATGACAAATTGAACAGTTTAATGTCTAATTTAAAACAAGTCTCTAGTGAAGTCGGTGCTCTTTTCAAATGAACTCTTTTTATTCCTCACACCTCGTGTCCCGATCGCAGGATAAAGCTCCATGTTTGACTTTCTTTAACTTATTTTAATAAATTTACAGAATAAGTGATATAAAACACATAACCAGCATGATAGTGTTAACCAACATCAGTTATAAACACCAAAATTGACACAGCTTGCAAATGCATGGTCCGTTTTAAGCTATAAAGCTGGAAAGATGTAATTTATTGATTTAAAAAAAGTGTGTTTCTCAGCGGACCTGCTTCTTATATATTTTACCTGAACTTATTATATAACTCTGAAAAGTTAGAATTATAAACCTGGATAAACCTGCTTATAGCTACATATGCTAATAGATAAAGTTAGCTTAGTTTGTGAAACTGCGCACATTCTCTAATGACAATATTGTGGATTAAAAAGTGCAAAAATCTCAAAATTACCGTAAAAAGTCCTTCCTTCACTGGTTTAAGTCGATGATGATGTAAATCCAGGGGGGGAAATCCGTCGTTGTAGGTTTGTCTCTTGAAGAAAAAGCAAAATCTTGGTAGAACTGCGAAAAAGTGTGCGTCTCATGTAGATCAGCAAGTTGGTGTGAATTAAAATGATTCTCGTTGCTAGATGATGCACCTGGAGACCATAGCAACCATGGAACGAACCAAGGTGCGTTTTTATTTGAAATATTACCTGTTTCTGTAATAGCGCAAGGCCATAGACAGATCATGTGTTTAGTTTATGTAGAAATAATAATAATGGTAATTAAAAAAAATAATTTTCTATGGCATATAGGCCTACTTTTATTTTTTTGAGGAAAAAAAAATCCAACCGGTACTTAATTATTTGAGTCCCAGTAAAAACTTACACATACTACAGATTTATGACTAATTTAAGCCTTTGATAGTAAATTTCAATTAAAGATTTTTCTTGCTGCCATTTATGTTGTATCGTATCGTATTTATGTATTGTATTCATGTTACAAGCACACAGAAGACAGATGACTCGTTTGCTTGAGCATTTATTTTTTATTTCTTTATAAGATGTATTTCATCCAAAGGGTCTAATCCTAAAGTTAACACGTTTTCAGTTGGTTTTATTGCATATATATTGAACAATATCTGAGAAAATTTGATTTGTGTCATTAACTACGTACAGAAATCTTCCTTTTACCGTTACCAAATTCATATTAATATAACTGCAAACTCTGGACATGTGTGAAATAAAATAAACAATTTTCAGTATAACATAATGCATTTTATTCATAGGACAGTGATAAATACTGTACTTGTGTCATACAATCAACAGGAAAATGAACAAGATAAATAACAGGGATGGGTTTTGGGATTCACCCACTGTTGTGTACGTCAAGTTGGCGATACAGTATTCCCTCACATCCGGTAGGCGGCAGTAATAACAAGCAACCCCCCCCCCCCCCCCCCAAAAAAAAAAAATAAATAAATAAATAAATAAATAAATAAATAAATAAATAAATAAATAAATAAAGATAGAAAAAGAAAGAAAGAAAGAAAGAAAACCGCTTCATCTTTTTTGTGCTCAATTCTTTAACACTGTTCAATGTTCTGTTGAGATTAACACAGTAATTGGTGACTCTTCCTGCTTTCGCTGACAAACATTTTGATTATCCAATCACAAAGCAGAAACTGCAACCTATCCGATCTCTTAGCCAATCAGAAATTTGATTTCTGACTCTCAAACCCACCCAACCCGTTAGATATGAAAATCGAATTTGGCTTATTTTGACAGGTCCAGGAGGATTCTGTGCATACCCTGACATCCTTAGACATCCCCAATGTCTATTTGCTCAGAGATAGGAACCATATTGCTCAGTTTTGTTTAAGAGCCAGGTTTTATATAAAGTAATGATATAAAGTAATGTTAAAGTAGAGCGCCAGGTAACGTTGTATGTTGCAAGCGTCCGCTTTGTCTCGACCGAGAGGTGACCGGGTTCTCGGTTTCCTGGATTGTGTTGGTTACGGCAGAGAAACCTGCTGCAGGTGAATTTTCTGGAAAAATGAATGCAGTTCGACACCTGAGGAACTTTGGAGTCAACCACGCAGCTCTGGCTTATGCCATGACCACGCTTGGATCGTGCATGATAAACAATATATTCAGCTTCTACTATGTCAAGCTGTTTATTAATAAGTACAAAGTGTCAGAGGGAGCATTTCACAAATCCCAAGTGAGTATCCTAACTTATTACCAGTAATGGACAAAGATGCATCATATTACTTTGATACAAGTGAAAGTTGCACTGTTAAAATGTTACTTGAATTGAATTCCTGAGGTACGTGCTTTCTGAATACATTAGTATTCAAAGTGATCTTTAAAAAATCTTGAAACATTTTTTTTTATTTTCACATGGATCAAACGAAAATTGGTGAGAAAAGAGAACTAGAAGTTAAGTGAAGTCAAAAATACTTTTTTCCTCCAAATGTGTGGTTTAAGTAAAAGTTTCTAGTTTGCAAACTTTAAAAACTCTTGTGCAGTTGTGGGTCTTGTCTTGTCTTGTCTTCACTCAGCTTGTTGCACCAGAAGTCTAATTATATTTGTTTTGTCTTTGTGTAGCTCTCAGAAGAGCAGCAGAATCAAATTTTTAGATTGTTTAACTTAATTAATGCAAAATGTCATACTCATGAGCCACTTGTCTCTTTAGGTGGTCTTCATGGTGTGGAATTCAGTCAATGATCCACTCTTTGGATATCTTCAAGATAACTCCAAGGTGCGATGCTGTTCTCAACGTCGTCTCTCCATCCTGTACGGTGCCCCACTCTACTCGCTGACTTTCCTCTTAGCCTGGTTCCCGTGGTGGAACTACACACCTGGTGATTGGTTTAGCAGTCTGCATTTGACAGTGGTGCTGTGCGCTTTTGATGGCTTGTTGACGCTTGTGCTTCTGGCACTGTGTGCGTTGATTGCAGAGATTTCCAGCCAGCATCAGTGCAGACTCAGACTTATAAAGTACAGCCAGGTGAGGGAAGTTAACCCTGATCACAGATCTCTGTTATTCCTCAGTTTTTCTCTGGAGCTCTCAATCAAATCTTTTTATTTTTTTTAGGTCGCTCATCTTGTTGGCTCCTCCAGTGTACTCTTCTGTGGACTTCTGTCTAACAACATGGAGGACTTTAAATCTTTCCAAACCTACACAGTGCTGATAGCCATCCTGAGCTGTGGCTGCATGCTCTATACAGGCTTCCACAGTGAGAGCTGCTTTGACAACAAAGGATCCCAATCAGATGCACAGCAGTCAGTAGACCAGACATCCAGTCAATCAGGACCTTCCTTCTCTAATTAAGGAACTTTGATCAGGCAAATCCTCACCAACAGGGACTTCCAGATATTTGTTGTCATGAACTTCTTCCAAGTTTTCATGGCGGCTTTTTTCAATAATTTTACCATGATTTTTACAGAGCAGCTGATTTCTAAAAATGTGCTTCCATCATTTGCAAAGAGCGTCATGTATGGAGCTGGATTCATCTGTCCACAGGTAACTTCTATTACTTTTGGCTCTTCAGCGTACTCCAGCAGAAATAGACTTGCAGCGTCTTGGTGGCTTATGCCGGAGACAGACCGCAGGGCGTGCTGTGTGAACGCAATGACTGAATAGAGTGGTTACTTAGTATGTTGTTGTGCATGACGCGGCTCTAATGCCGTATGTGTGGATTCGGGGTAACAGCTATAGTGCGCCCATCAGTCACGTGAGCTGAGCATCGCTTCTGATTGAACAAACTCATGATCCTAATAACTTAAACTGCAGAGTTAGAAAAACATTCACCCCCATACAGTGTGTGCTGATAGTGAAATTAGCATTTCAGACCCAAGCCATCTGTTGAACCAGGCTGTAAATATGTTTTTTGAAAGCATAAATGTCAGTTTTTTTGGTTTCTAGTCTTTAAAACTAGAAATAAATGATAATAGACTTGAAAAGGAGACATAAATAACTGTACCTGTGGGTCTTTTTACTAAACTCACTGAGCTTTTTTATATTCAGATCTATTTATATTTCTTAAAAAACTCACAAAAATAACAGGTGGTTGAATATTGCCTTTATCTATATATATGTGAAATTTCTTGGTATCTATCTGCAACACCCAGACATTGGTAATTTTTTTGTGGACAGTTGGTGGAATGAGAACACAGTGGGTAATCTACCAATCGGAAACTTTCAGCATTGCCGGCCCGCCCCCGAAACTTCCTACACCTTTGGAAAGTAAGGGCACGGTCACAGGGGCTGTATTTTAACTACAATCCAGGACCGGACCATGTTTGAATTCTCCTCCATCACTGGAGGAAAACATTAAAAGTCACACACTGACAAAGTTTAGGGTGACACCACAGAGCTGTGCAGCGTCAAGGTCCTGCGGTGTGTACCAAAGATGTAATGTCAGTTGACATTTTCCAATATTGTGGTGAAGAGAGGGAAACTCCTCCTAATGCAAACCTGACACACAGGTGTGTGTTTTTTTATGATAATAATAATAATAATAATAAGATGAAGTAGATCACATGGTGCGTCGCTCTCTCTGGTCCAACAATCTTGATGGAATCTTGTAGCAGGTGCTGGTCACTATTTTCAAATCTTGTAGTGTGTGTGTGTGTGTGTTTCAGATTTGAGAGAAGATACTCTGTGAAGCTTCTCCTTATGTGTGAAGATTTTTAAAATCCTGTAGTGTGAGCCAAGCTTAAAGAACTCAGAGATTGATTTTTGAATCTCTTACCATCCTGATGTTTTTGTTTAACTGATTTTGTAATAAAAACTTCACACACACCATGTTTTATTTTACGCTGCTTCCCTTAAATGATCCCAGTTAACACTTGTTTTCTCTCACCTTCTCGCCATAACTCCTTGAGTTAAATTGATTTAACCTTTTAAACACTTGAACCTGAGACCTGACAGAAACTTCTTTGTGAATAAAACTTGAATCCATTGAATCTTAATTTCAAATCGTGTTTCTTTTATTTGAATGTAACTGATAGTTTTTTCAGATTTCTGAAGCACATTAAAGATTTGTCTTCTTCTTATTGCCGTGCTGTGTGTACGCGCTGTGTGTGAGGAGCGTCCCGAACCCTCCAGCTCAGAGGAAGCAGCATCTAACAGCGTCCTCTGTGCTGGTCAGGTGGGGGCGCTCCCCCTCCTCCTCTGGGCGGGCAGGTGCTGGCGGTGCTGGTGGTGCAGGCGGTGGTGGGAGGGGGCTGGAGGGTGTCCATGGTGGGTGAGTGGTCCTTCTGTGACGATCTGTTTGTTCATCTCCTCTCTGCACAACAAACCAAAAACAAGTCAGTTTATCCCAACTTTAGAAAATCTGTGATATTCTGGTTTTAGGTTAGATTTAAGGTTTCGATTACTTACTCTGCGCATTGAAAGAAAAGGCAGCCACCGCTCTGCTGCTCATCGGGGCTCATCTAGCTTCTTCTTCTGGTCCAGAATATTCTTTTCTCCATTGTCTCTCTGCCTCGTCCTCATAGTCTTTTCTTTTAGTCTTTTCTGGTTTGTCTTAATGGTGTTTTTTTCCGCTCTGGATCGTTCTTGTAGTCTTTTTTGCTCCACTCTGGTTTTTCTTCATGTTCTCTTTTTTTTACTCTGGCTTGTGCTCGTGGTTTTCTGGCTTGTCCTGGTTTGTCCCCGGGGTCTATTCTGCTCCGCTCTATCTCCTCTTCATGGTCTCCTCTGGCTCGTCCTGGTTCATCCTGGTTCATCCTTGTAGTCTCCTCTGGTTCGTCCTTGTAGTCTCCTCTGGTTCGTCCTTGTGGTCTCCTCTGGCTCGTCCTTGTGGTCTCCTCTGGCTCGTCCTGGTTGGTCCTCGTCCATGGTCTCTCCTGCTCTATAAAAAGAATTAAAGATGTTAAAAACTGACATAAACAATAACTCATCTCTACTACATATTATAAACATTCAAAAACAATGAATAAAGTTTGTATGTTATAAGTGTTCGTGTCTGCATGCGTGTTCGTGTGTGTGTATACTCCCTCTTCCAGCAGCAGACAGAGTCTGGATTTCTTCTCACTCAGAGTCACTATCATCGGACCAACCGGTCGGGTGAGAAGAAATGTGCCAGAAGCTGCTGTCTGTGCTGAACTTGATGCCTGAGGAAGCTGATGGTCCTCAGTCTTCCTCAGTCTTCCTCTGCCTCTTGGCTGCTGTCTGCTCTGAGGTGCTGTCCTCTCTGCGCCTCTTCAAGGATGAGCTCAGGCCAGGAGTGGAGCAGGTGCACTCTTCTGGAGCCTTGCTGCAGTCTCGTCCTTGAAGTCCTGTGACAGCACTTCGTTTGGCGGCAGGGGTATCATTTGAGCTTCTAAACACAAACAAAAAATGTTCAGTCTCTTGAATGTTTCTAAAGAGAGAATAAAACAACAGAAACATGAAATAATCAACAAAGGGCTTAAACACCTACCTGTGGCCTCCCTCAGAATCAGCATCAGAACTCCTCGTCCTCTTCTTTCCTCGGCTGTTCTGGGAGTCGCTGTCACTGTCGTGGGTGATGGGGCGACAGTAGCTGTTCTGGGAGTCGCTGTCACTGTCGTGGGTGATGGGTCGACAGTAGCTGCTTGGTTCTGGTGAGTGATCCGTCTCAGTCTCACTGTTGTCCTCTGAGCTGGTGGTGTTGCTGGACGTCACAGCTTCCTGGTCGGAATCACCGCCATCACCAGAACAAAACTCCATTGGGAGGCCCATCAGTCCTTTGCTCAAAATCACACTGTAAAGTAAGCAAACTGAGTCAGAAAGGCGTCTTTCTCCATAACAACACACAGAGTGAACACACACAGCATGTCAGCACACACTTACTGATAGACGTGATCGAAAGTGCCTTGAAGGTGCTCCATGGTGATAAATGGGTGCTGCAGGATCTGGCTGGGTGTAATTCTCTCTGCAGCGTCCACCTTCAGCATCTGTCTCGTCAAATCCACAAAATGAACGAGGTCGTGCTCATCAGCGAGGACATCATCATCTGTGAACGCACCGCAAAACTTGACCTGGATTCAAATGAAAGAAAACATGATGAAAGTCGGCCTTTTATTTAAAAATACATTTTGTGAAGTCATAACGTTTCGGTTAAGAAAGAGATATCGTACCTCCATCAGATCGCTGAGGCTGTGGACAGAGCGTCGATAGCAAAATCTGTTTCCTGGCTCCTAAAGAGAAAATGACACAGAAAGGTTAATGACACCAACATTTAGAAAGAAAATTCGGGTTATTTCCAGAAAAAAGAAGAATTAAATACTTTGAAACTCCAGACGGGTCGTCCTTCCTCTGTGTGTGACACAGTGAAGAACTCCCTGGAGTGGAGTCCGGCACTCAGCAGGTGATCTGGTGGCTTCTCAAGCGCAGAGATGATATGTCTCAACTGTGGACATAAGATGTGAACATTTCTCATTCAGTATTTCCACTCAGTGTGATGATATGAGCTTTATCTGTGGTTTAGATAAACCACTCATATATATTAGGTTATAACACTTACCTCATCATACTCATCCCTGCCAGGAAACAAAGCTTTGCCCATCAAGAGCTCAGCTGCGATGCATCCCAGAGACCAAACATCTATGGCCTCGCTGATGGGAGCTCCAAGCAGGACCTCTGGAGACCTGAGACCAGCAAGAGAAACACAAACACATTATTATTTGAGTGAAGCTTCAGCTTTCAGTGCGCTGGATTAAAGTGATTCCAGATCCTGTTTGTGTGCTTACCTGAACCACAGGGTCTGAATGATCAAACCAGTGCAAGCAGCCGGCCTGTAAGTCGCCATTCCAAAGTCGATGACTTTGATCTTCAATGGCTGGTGCACGTGGTCCACCAGCATGATATTTTCTGGCTTCAGATCCGCGTGAATGATCCCTGCACTCCCCAGGAACTCGAGAGCAGTAGCCAACTAAAAACAGCAATGACAGAAATTTGAATTTGTTCAAATCATAAACTCTAAAAACACAAACTTACTGACACTGGTTTGTAAAATGTGTGTGTTATAACTTTGAAACAACATGAACACACCTGCTGCACGATGGGGCGGATCTCCAACAGATCCAGGGACCGACTCTTCTTCAGGAGCTCAAAGAGGTCAATGTCCAGCCTCTCAAATTCCAGACAGTAGCGTCCGTTGAAATAAAAGGAGTCGTTCCATGTGACGATGTTGAATTTGTCACAATGGAGTCTCCTCAGCATTGTAAGGATGGTCACCTGGAGAAGACATGAGACATAAGAGAAAGATGAAGTGATGGAGTTTTGAAATGTAATGTAACAGCACTCTTATGGATGGAATTTATATTATACCTCATGCTTTGCCTCCTCAATGCGGTCCTTGTTCTTGAGGACCTTTATAGCCACTGTTTCACCAGTGGCGACCTTTCGGCACTGGGCCACCTCTCCAAAGGAGCCACTCCCAAGGAGGGCCTGTACCTCAAAGTCAGAGGAGGAGGAGGAGATCACGACTCCTTCGACGACCTTAAAATCCAGGACGTGGGACATGGTGCTTCAGGAGATATTCACTCAACTTATCACACCTGAGAGGAGAGCAGAACAGAATCACAAAGTGAATATCATGGCCATAAACTATCAAACTTGATCAACAGCTGAAATGCAGGAAGTGATTTGTCAGTTTTTTTTGTAAATGATCTTGTCGGTCACTATACTGTGCTGTTGTTAAAAAATTAAACCCTGAACTGGAAACGCACTAAATCTAATACTCATCCATATTCTTCCTCCTCAACAACAAACAAACAACTTTAATACAGAACTTAATTTAAAAAAGCAGAAAATGAATATCTTTATAGATGGAAAAGTAGAAGTATGACCTATGAAAAAATATATGTACAGAACAATTTATCTAGAATAAATATGTACAACCAATATACAAGTAGGAAATGTGTACAGGCTGATAACATAACAGAGATTAAATATTTAAAACTGAACAACAAGCCTGTGGTAAATTAATTAATTCCCTTCTTTTTATTCATGTGTCCATCCTCCTTATCAATAAATAGTTTTTATACACTCATTATTCATTGAATTATGAAATAAACTCAGGAAAAAAATCTACCAAGTACATTTAAGCCAACATGAAAAATGATGAGATTCAGCACATTGTTTCATTCTGCTATTTGCTCAGTATGTTATCAGTCTGTATAAATAACTTCTGTTCAAATGTCACAAAAAATCAACAAAACTCACAGTTACCATAAAAATAACCATTTATAATCAACAATATGCCTTAGATAAGGAGCTGTCCCTTTAGAAAAAATGACTGTTTTTTTTCGTTCAGTGAAAATAAAAGCATGTCCTGTGATTTACTGACTCTTCAGAGTTTTGTCACAATGGTAATAATGCTGAAAATATGCACTCGCATCCATTAATCATTATAATTAAATTGAAACCAATCACTTCCGAGTTCAAACATTTAAGCAATCGCATATTTGAAAAAAACCCCATAGCAACAAGCAAGCAAGCTAACTAGCTAAATTAATCTTAGCCTATAAAGGCTTTTTGACACATTCAAATAATTGACCATAGAATTACAGATTATTTTAGCTTTGTTTCAGCTGGTTGAGGTTTTCAAAAATCCTAAACACCAGACAGCCATGACAAATTGAACAGTTTAATGTCTAATTTAAAACAAGTCTCTAGTGAAGTCGGTGCTCTTTTCAAATTAACTCTTTTTATTCCTCACACCTCGTGTCCCGATCGCAGGATAAAGCTCCATGTTTGACTTTCTTTAACTTATTTTAATAAATTTACAGAATAAGTGATATAAAACACATAACCAGCATGATAGTGTTAACCAACATCAGTTATAAACACCAAAATTGACACAGCTTGCAAATGCATGGTCCGTTTTAAGCTATAAAGCTGGAAAGATGTAATTTATTGATTTAAAAAAAGTGTGTTTCTCAGCGGACCTGCTTCTTATATATTTTACCTGAACTTATTATATAACTCTGAAAAGTTAGAATTATAAACCTGGATAAACCTGCTTATAGCTACATATGCTAATAGATAAAGTTAGCTTAGTTTGTGAAACTGCGCACATTCTCTAATGACAATATTGTGGATTAAAAAGTGCAAAAATCTCAAAATTACCGTAAAAAGTCCTTCCTTCACTGGTTTAAGTCGATGATGATGTAAATCCAGGGGGGGAAATCCGTCGTTGTAGGTTTGTCTCTTGAAGAAAAAGCAAAATCTTGGTAGAACTGCGAAAAAGTGTGCGTCTCATGTAGATCAGCAAGTTGGTGTGAATTAAAATGATTCTCGTTGCTAGATGATGCACCTGGAGACCATAGCAACCATGGAACGTTCAGGCGCGTTTTTATTTGAAATATTACCTGTTTCTGTAATAGCGCAAGGCCATAGACAGATCATGTGTTTAGTTTATGTAGAAATAATAATAATGGTAATTAAAAAAAATAATTTTCTATGGCATATAGGCCTACTTTTATTTTTTTGAGGAAAAAAAAAATCCAACCGGTACTTAATTATTTGAGTCCCAGTAAAAACTTACACATACTACAGATTTATGACTAATTTAAGCCTTTGATAGTAAATTTCAATTAAAGATTTTTCTTGCTGCCATTTATGTTGTATCGTATCGTATTTATGTATTGTATTCATGTTACAAGCACACAGAAGACAGATGACTCGTTTGCTTGAGCATTTATTTTTTATTTCTTTATAAGATGTATTTCATCCAAAGGGTCTAATCCTAAAGTTAACACGTTTTCAGTTGGTTTTATTGCATATATATTGAACAATATCTGAGAAAATTTGATTTGTGTCATTAACTACGTACAGAAATCTTCCTTTTACCGTTACCAAATTCATATTAATATAACTGCAAACTCTGGACATGTGTGAAATAAAATAAACAATTTTCAGTATAACATAATGCATTTTATTCATAGGACAGTGATAAATACTGTACTTGTGTCATACAATCAACAGGAAAATGAACAAGATAAATAACAGGGATGGGTTTTGGGATTCACCCACTGTTGTGTACGTCAAGTTGGCGATACAGTATTCCCTCACATCCGGTAGGCGGCAGTAATAACAAGCAACCCCCCCCCCCAAAAAATAAATAAATAAATAAATAAATAAATAAATAAATAAATAAATAAATAAATAAAGATAGAAAAAGAAAGAAAGAAAGAAAGAAAACCGCTTCATCTTTTTTGTGCTCAATTCTTTAACACTGTTCAATGTTCTGTTGAGATTAACACAGTAATTGGTGACTCTTCCTGCTTTCGCTGACAAACATTTTGATTATCCAATCACAAAGCAGAAACTGCAACCTATCCGATCTCTTAGCCAATCAGAAATTTGATTTCTGACTCTCAAACCCACCCAACCCGGTAGATATGAAAATCGAATTTGGCTTATTTTGACAGGTCCAGGAGGATTCTGTGCATACCCTGACATCCTTAGACATCCCCAATGTCTATTTGCTCAGAGATAGGAACCATATTGCTCAGTTTTGTTTAAGAGCCAGGTTTTATATAAAGTAATGATATAAAGTAATGTTAAAGTAGAGCGCCAGGTAACGTTGTATGTTGCAAGCGTCCGCTTTGTCTCGACCGAGAGGTGACCGGGTTCTCGGTTGCCTGGATTGTGTTGGTCACGGCAGAGAAACCTGCTGCAGGTGAATTTTCCGGAAAAATGAGTGCAGTTCGACACATGAGGAACTTTGGAGTCAACCATGCAGCTCTGGCTTATGCCATGACCACGCTTGGATCGTGCATGAGAAACAATATATTCAGCTTCTACTATGTCAAGCTGTTTATTAATAAGTACAAAGTGTCAGAGGGAGCATTTCACAAATCCCAAGTGAGTATCCTAACTTATTACCAGTAATGGACAAAGATGCATCATATTACTTTGATACAAATGAAAGTTGCACTGTTAAAATGTTACTTGAATTGAATTCCTGAGGTACGTGCTTTCTGAATACATTAGTAATCAAAGTGATCTTTAAAAAATCTTGAAACATTTTTTTTAATTTTCACATGGATCAAAAGAAAACTGTTGAGAAAAGAGAACTAGAAGTTAAGTGAAGTCAAAAATACTTTTTTCCTCCAAATGTGTGGTTTAAGTAAAAGTTTCTAGTTTGCAAACTTTAAAAACTCTTGTGCAGTTGTGGGTCTTGTCTTGTCTTGTCTTCACTCAGCTTGTTGCACCAGAAGTCTAATTATATTTGTTTTGTCTTTGTGTAGCTCTCAGAAGAGCAGCAGAATCAAATTTTTAGATTGTTTAACTTAATTAATGCAAAATGTCATACTTATGAGCCACTTGTCTCTTTAGGTGGTCTACATGGTGTGGAATTCAGTCAATGATCCACTCTTTGGATATCTTCAAGATAACTCCAAGGTGCGATGCTGTTCTCAGCGTCGTCTCTCCATCCTGTACGGTGCCCCACTCTACTCGCTGACTTTCCTCTTATCCTGGTTCCCGTGGCGTAACTACACACCTGGTGATTGGTTTAGCAGTCTGCATTTGACAGTGGTGCTGTGCGCTTTTGATGGCTTGTTGACGCTTGTGCTTCTGGCACAGTGTGCGTTGATTGCAGAGATTTCCAGCCAGCATCAGTGAAGACTCAGACTTGTAAAGTACAGCCAGGTGAGGGAAGTTAACCCTGATCACAGATCTCTGTTATTCCTCAGTTTTTCTCTGGAGCTCTCGATCAAATCTTTTTATTTTTTTTAGGTCGCTCATCTTGTTGGCTCCTCCAGTGTGCTCTTCTGTGGACTTCTGTCTAACAACATGGAGGACTTTAAATCTTTTCAAACCTACACAGTGCTGATAGCCATCCTGAGCTGTGGCTGCATGCTCTATACGGGCTTCCACAGTGAGAGCTGCTTTGACAACAAAGGATCCCAATCAGATGCACAGCAGTCAGTAGACCAGACATCCAGTCATCAGGACCTTCCTTCTCTAATTTAAGAACTTTGATGTGGCAAATCCTCACCAACAGGGACTTCCAGATATTTGTTGTCATGAACTTCTTCTAAGCTTTCATGGCTGCTTTTTTCAATAATTTTACCATGATTTTTACGGAGCAGCTGATTCCTCACAATGTGCTTCCATCATTTGCAAAGAGCGTCATGTATGGAGCTGGATTCATCTGTCCACAGGTAATTTCTCCTGGTGCCATAGACTTTGTTTCTGTTATCTTTCTGAATGGAGGTCTGTCTTCTATTCTTGTTTTTTTTCGATGTCATCCAATACCAACCAGAATTGCAGGATCAGATATACTAAAGAGTAGTACAAGTTGTCTGATTCAATCTTTAAGCTGCTACTATTACTTTGGGCTCTTCAGCGTACTCCAGCAGAAATAGACTTGCAGCGTCTTGGTGGCTTATGCCGGAGACAGACCGCAGGGCGTGCTGTGTGAACGCAATGACTGAATAGAGTGGTTACTTAGTATGTTGTTGTGCATGACGCGGCTCTAATGCCGTATGTGTGGATTCGGGGTAACAGCTATAGTGCGCCCATCAGTCACGTGAGCTGAGCTGCGCTTCTGATTGAACAAACTCATGATCCTAATAACTTAAACTGCAGAGTTAGAAAAACATTCACCCCCATACAGTGTGTGCTGATAGTGAAATTAGCATTTCAGACCCAAGCCATCTGTTGAACCAGGCTGTAAATATGTTTTTTGAAAGCATAAATGTCAGTTTTTTTGGTTTCTAGTCTTTAAAACTAGAAATAAATGATAATAGACTTGAAAAGGAGACATAAATAACTGTACCTGTGGGTCTTTTTACTAAACTCATTGAGCTTTTTTATATTCAGATCTATTTATATTTCTTAAAAAACTCACAAAAATAACAGGTGGTTGAATATTGCCTTTATCTATATATATGTGAAATTTCTTGGTATCTATCTGCAACACCCAGACGTTGGTAATTTTTTTGTGGACAGTTGGTGGAATGAGAACACAGTGGGTAATCTACCAATCAGAAACTTTCAGCATTGCCGGCCCGCCCCCGAAACTTCCTACACCTTTGGAAAGTAAGGGCACGGTCACAGGGGCTGTATTTTAACTACAATCCAGGACCGGACCATGTTTGAATTCTCCCCCATCACTGGAGGAAAACATTAAAAGTCACACACTGACAAAGTTTAGGGTGACACCACAGAGCTGTGCAGCGTCAAGGTCCTGCGGTGTGTACCAAAGATGTAATGTCAGTTGACATTTTCCAATATTGTGGTGAAGAGAGGGAAACTCCTCCTAATGCAAACCTGACACACAGGTGTGTGTTTTTTATGATAATAATAATAAGAAGAAGATGAAGTAGATCACGTGGTGCGTCGCTCTCTCTGGTCCAACAATCTTGATGGAATCTTGTAGCAGGTGCTGGTCACTATTTACAAATCTTGTAGTGTGTGTGTGTGTGTGTTTCAGATTTGAGAGAAGATACTCTGTGAAGTTTCTCCTTATGTGTGAAGATTTTTAAAATCCTGTAGTGTGAGCCAAGCTTAAGGGACTCAGAGATTGATTTTTGAATCTCTTACCATCCTGATGTTTTTGTTTAACTGATTGTGTTATAAAAACTTCACACACACCATGTTTTATTTTACGCTGCTTCCCTTAATTGAGCCCAGTTAACACTTGTTTTCTCTCACCTTCTCGCCATAACTCCTTGAGTTAAATTGATTTAACCTTTTAAACACTTGAACCTGAGACCTGACAGAAACTTCTTTGTGAATAAAACTTGAATCCATTGAATCTTAATTTCAAATCGTGTTTCTTTTATTTGAATGTAACTGATAGTTTTTTCAGATTTCTGAAGCACATTAAAGATCTGTCTTCTTCTTATTGCCGTGCTGTGTGTACGCGCTGTGTGTGAGGAGCGTCCCGAACCCTCCAGCTCAGAGGAAGCAGAATCTAACAGCGTCCTCTGTGCTGGTCAGGTGGGGGCGCTCCCCCTCCTCCTCTGGGCGGGCAGGTGCTGGCGGTGCTGGTGGTGCAGGCGGTGGTGGGAGGGGGTCGGAGGGTGTCCATGGTGGGTGAGTGGTCCTTCTGTGACGATCTGTTTGTTCATCTCCTCTCTGCACAACAAACCAAAAACAAGTCAGTTTATCCCAACTTTAGAAAAATCTGTGATAATCTGGTTTTAGGTTAGATTTAAGGTTTAGATTACTTACTCTGCGCATTGAAAGAAAAGGCAGCCACCGCTCTGCTGCTCATCGGGGCTCATCTATCTTCTTCTTCTGGTCCAGAATATTCTTTTTTCCATTGTCTCTCTGGCTCGTCCTCATAGTCTTTTCTTTTAGTCTTTTCTGGTTTGTCTTAATGGTGTTTTTTTCTGCTCTGGCTCGTTCTTATAGTCTTTTTTGCTCCACTCTGGTTTTTCTTCATGTTCTCTTTTTTTTTTTACTCTGGCTTGTGCTCGTGGTTTTCTGGCTTGTCCTGGTTCGTCCCCGGGGTCTATTCTGCTCCGCTCTATCTCCTCTTCATGGTCTCCTCTGGCTCGTCCTGGTTCATCCTGGTTCATCCTTGTAGTCTCCTCTGGTTCGTCCTTGTGGTCTCCTCTGGCTCGTCCTTGTGGTCTCCTCTGGTTCGTCCTTGTGGTCTCCTCTGGCTCGTCCTTGTGGTCTCCTCTGGCTCGTCCTGGTTGGTCCTCGTCCATGGTCTCTCCTGCTCTATAAAAAGAATTAAAGATGTTAAAAACTGACATAAACAATAACTCATCTCTTCTACATATTATAAACATTCAAAAACAATGAATAAAGTTTGTATGTTATAAGTGTTCGTGTCTGCATGCGTGTTCGTGTGTGTGTATACTCCCTCTTCCAGCAGCAGACAGAGTCTGGATTTCTTCTCACTCAGAGTCACTATCATCGGACCATCCGGTCGGGTGAGAAGAAATGTGCCAGAAGCTGCTGTCTGTGCTGAACTTGATGCCTGAGGAAGCTGATGGTCCTCAGTCTTCCTCAGTCTTCCTCTGCCTCTTGGCTGCTGTCTGCTCTGAGGTGCTGTCCTCTCTGCGCCTCTTCAAGGATGAGCTCAGGCCAGGAGTGGAGCAGATGCACTCTTCTGGAGCCTTGCTGCAGTCTCGTCCTTGAAGTCCTGCGACAGCACTTCGTTTGGCGGCAGGGGTATCATTTGAGCTTCTAAACACAAACAAAAAATGTTCAGTCTCTTGAATGTTTCTAAAGAGAGAATAAAACAACAGAAACATGAAATAATCAACAAAGGGCTTAAACACCTACCTGTGGCCTCCCTCAGAATCAGCATCAGAACTCCTCGTCCTCTTCTTTCCTCGGCTGTTCTGGGAGTCGCTGTCACTGTCGTGGGTGATGGGTCGACAGTAGCTGTTCTGGGAGTCGCTGTCACTGTCATGGGTGATGGGTCGACAGTAGCTGCTTGGTTCTGGTGAGTGATCCGTCTCAGTCTCACTGTTGTCCTCTGAGCTGGTGGTGTTGCTGGACGTCACAGCTTCCTGGTCGGAATCACCGCCATCACCAGAACAAAACTCCATTGGGAGGCCCATCAGTCCTTTGCTCAAAATCACACTGTAAGGTAAGCAAACTGAGTCAGAAAGGCGTCTTTCTCCATAACAACACACAGAGTGAACACACACAGCATGTCAGCACACACTTACTGATAGACGTGATCGAAAGTGCCTTGAAGGTGCTCCATGGTGATAAATGGGTGCTGCAGGATCTGGCTGGGTGTAATTCTCTCTGCAGCGTCCACCTTCAGCATCTGTCTCGTCAAATCCACAAAATGAACGAGGTCGTGCTCATCAGCGAGGACGTCATCGTCTGTGAACGCACCGCAAAACTTGACCTGGATTCAAATGAAAGAAAACATGATGAAAGTCGGCCTTTTATTTGAAACTACATTTTGTGAAGTCATAACGTTTCGGTTAAGAAAGAGATATCGTACCTCCATCAGATCGCTGAGGCTGTGGACAGAGCGTCGATAGCAAAATCTGTTTCCTGGCTCCTAAAGAGAAAATGACACAGAAAGGTTAATGACACCAACATTTAGAAAGAAAATTCGGGTTATTTCCAGAAAAAAGAAGAATTAAATACTTTGAAACTCCAGACGGGTCGTCCTTCCTCTGTGTGTGACACAGTGAAGAACTCCCTGGAGTGGAGTCCGGCACTCAGCAGGTGATCTGGTGGCTTCTCAAGTGCAGAGATGATATGTCTCAACTGTGGACATAAGAAGTGAACATTTCTCATTCAGTATTTCCACTCAGTGTGATGATATGAGCTTTATCTGTGGTTTAGATAAACCACTCATATATATTAGGTTATAACACTTACCTCATCATACTCATCCCTGCCAGGAAACAAAGCTTTGCCCATCAAGAGCTCAGCTGCGATGCATCCCAGAGACCAAACATCTATGGCCTCGCTGATGGGAGCTCCAAGCAGGACCTCTGGAGACCTGAGACCAGCAAGAGAAACACAAACACATTATTATTTGAGTGAAGCTTCAGCTTTCAGTGCGCTGGATTAAAGTGATTCCAGATCCTGTTTGTGTGCTTACCTGAACCACAGGGTCTGAATGATCAAACCAGTGCAAGCAGCCGGCCTGTAAGTCGCCATTCCAAAGTCGATGACTTTGATCTTCAATGGCTGGTGCACGTGGTCCACCAGCATGATATTTTCTGGCTTCAGATCCGCGTGAATGATCCCTGCACTCCCCAGGAACTCGAGAGCAGTAGCCAACTAAAAACAGCAATGACAGAAATTTGAATTTGTTCAAATCATAAACTCTAAAAACACAAACTTACTGACACTGGTTTGTAAAATGTGTGTGTCATAATTTTGAAACAACATGAACACACCTGCTGCACGATGGGGCGGATCTCCAACAGATCCAGGGACCGACTCTTCTTCAGGAGCTCAAAGAGGTCAATGTCCAGCCTCTCAAATTCCAGACAGTAGCGTCCGTTGAAATAAAAGGAGTCGTTCCATGTGACGATGTTGAATTTGTCACAATGGAGTCTCCTCAGCATTGTAAGGATGGTCACCTGGAGAAGACATGAGACATAAGAGAAGGATGAAGTAATGGAGATTTGAAATGTAATGTAACAACACTCTTAGGGATGGAATTTATATTATACCTCATGCTTTGCCTCCTCGATGCGGTCCTTGTTCTTGAGGACCTTTATAGCCACTGTTTCACCAGTGGCGACCTTTCGGCACTGGGCCACCTCTCCAAAGGAGCCACTCCCAAGGAGGGCCTGTACCTCAAAGTCAGAGGAGGAGGAGGAGATCACGACTCCTTCGACGACCTTAAAATCCAGGACGTGGGACATGGTGCTTCAGGAGATATTCACTCAACTTATCACACCTGAGAGGAGAGCAGAACACAATCACATAGTGAATATCATGGCCATAAACTATCAAATTTGATCAACAGCTGAAATGCAGGAAGTGATTTGTCAGTTTTTTTTGTAAATGATCTTGTCGGTCACTATACTGTGCTGTTGTTAAAAAATTAAACCCTGAACTGGAAACGCACTAAATCTAATACTCATCCATCTTCTTCTTCCTCAACAACAAACAAACAACTTAAATACAGAACTTTATTTTAAAAAGCTGCAAATGAATATATAAATATGGAAAAGTATAAGTATAACATATGAAAAAATATATATACAGAAAAATTTAACTAGAATAAATATGTACAACCAATACACAAGTAGGAAATGTGTACAGGCTGATAACATAACAGAGATTAAATACTTAATACTGAACAACAAGCCAGTCGTAAATTAATTTATTCCCTTCTTTTTATTCATGTGTCCATCCTCCTTATCAATAAATAGTTTTTATACACTCATTATTCATTGAATTATGAAATAAACTCAGGAAAAAAATCTACCAAGTACATTTAAGCAAACATGAAAAATTATGAGATTCAGCACATTGTTTCATTCTGCTATTTGCTCAGTATGTTATCAGTCTGTATAGATAACTTCCGTTCAAATGTCACAAAAAATCAACAAAACTCACAGTTACCATAAAAATAACCATTTATAATCAACAATATGCCTTAGATAAGGAACTGTCCCTTTAGAAAAAATGACTGTTTTTTTCGTTCAGTGAAAATAAAAGCATGTCCTGTGATTTACTGACTCTTCAGAGTTTTGTCACAATGGTAAAAATGCTGAAAATATGCACTCGCATCCATTAATCATTATAATTAAATTGAAACCAATCACTTCCGAGTTCAAACATTTAAGCAATCACATATTTGAAAAAAACCATAACAACAAGCAAGCAAGCTAACTAGCTAAATTAATCTTAGCCTATAAAGGCTTTTTGACACATTCAAATAATTGACCATAGAATTACAGATTATTTTAGCTTTGTTTCAGCTGGTTGAGGTTTTCAACAATCCTAAACACCAGACAGCCATGACAAATTGAAAAGTTTAATGTCTAATTTAAAACAAGTCTCTAGTGAAGTCGGTGCTCTTTTCAAATTAACTCTTTTTATTCCTCACACATCGTGTCCCGATCACTAATAAAGCTCCATGTTTGACTTTCTTTAACATATTTTAATAAATTTATAGAATAAGTGATATAAAACACATAACCAGCATGGTAGTGTTAACCAACATCAGTAATAAACACCGAAATTGACACAGCTTGCAAATGCATGGTCCGTTTTAAGATATAAAGCAGGAAAGATGTAATTTATTGATTTTAAAAAAATGTGTTTCTCAGCGGACCTGCTTCTTATATATTTTACCTGAACTTATTATATAACTCTGAAAAGTTAGAATTATAAACCTGGATAAACCTGCTTATAGCTACATATGCTAATAGATAAAGTTAGCTTAGTTTGTAAAACTGCGCACATTCTCTAATGACAATATTGTGGATTAAAAAGGGCAAAAATCTCAAAATTACCGTAAAAAGTCCTTCCTTCACTGGTTTAAGTCGATGATGATGTAAATCCAGGGGGGGAAATCCGTCGTTGTAGGTTTTTATCTTGAAGAAAAAGCAAAATCTTGGTAGAATTGCGAAAAAGCGTGCGTCTCATGTAGATCAGCAAGTTGGTGTGAATTAAAATGATTCGCGTTGCTAGATGATGCACCTGGAGACCATAGCAACCATGGAACGAACCAAGGTGCGTTTTTATTTGAAATATTACCTGTTTCTGTAATAGTGCAAGGCCATAGACAGATCATGTGTTTAGTTTATGTGGAAATAATAATACTAATTTTTAAATTAATTCTCTATGGCATATAGGCCTGCTTTTATTTTTTTGAGGAAAAAAAATCCAACTGGTACTTAATTATTTGAGTCCCAAACCCAAATTCAGCCTTGTTCTGTTTTCCCCCACTTAAACTAGATATTAAAAAAACAGTCAATTTTTATATAGATCATATTCCAAATCTTCCAAATATATCCAAATCCATTAACCAATCAGTTTGACTTCTACTAATGTACAAGGATACATTTTAACGTTCCCTCCTGCAATCCATCTGTGTGTGAAATAGAGTTTAAAAACAGTAAAAACTTACACATACTACAGTTTTATGATTAATTTAAGCCTTCGATATTAAATTTCAATTAAAGATTTTTCTTGCTGCCATTTATGTTGTATCGTATTGTATTTATGTATTGTATTCATGTTACAAGCACATAGAAGACAGATGACTCATTTGCTTGAGCATTTATTATTTTTATTTCTTTATAAAATGTATTTCATCCCAAGGGTCTAATCCTAAAGTTAACACGTTTTCAGTTGGTTTTATTGGATATATTGAACAATATCTGAGAGAATTAGATGTGTCATTAACTACGTACAGAAATATTCCTTTTACCGTTACCAAATTCATATTAATATAACTGCAAACTCTGGAAATGTGTGAAATACAATAAACAATTTTCAGTATAACATAATGCATTTTATTCATAGGACAGTGATAAATACTGTACTTGTGTCATACAATTGCTAAATGAGGGTTCCTGCACCGGTTTTGGTCCAATTCAGGAAATAAGTGTAATGGGTTTTTTTTTTCACACTGGCTTCTCTCTCTTAAATTTTCTTCATAAAAAAGATAATCAACAGCAAAATGAACAAGATAAATAACAGGGATGAGGTTTGGGATTCAACCACTGTTGTCTACGTTAACGTGGCGATACTTCAATATTCCCTCACATCCGGTAGGCGGCAGTAATAACGAGCAACCCCCCCCCCCCCCCCCCCCCCCCCCCCCCCCAAAAAAAAAAAAAGAAAAAAAGAACAGTAATTGGTGACTCTTCCTGCTTTCGCTGACAAACATTTTTACTATCCAATCACAAAGCAGAAACTGCAACCTATCCGATCTCTTAGCCAATCAGAGATTTGTTTTCTGACTCTCAAACCCACCCAACCCGGTAGACATGAAAATCGAGTTTGGCTTATTTTCACTAGTCCAGGAGGATTCTGTGCATACCCGGACATCCTTAGACATCCCCAATGTCTATTTGCTCAGATATAGAAACCATACTGCTCAGCTTTGTTTAAGAGCCAGGTTTTATATAAAGTAATGATATAAAGTAATGTTAAAGTAGAGCGCCAGGTAACGTTGTATGTTGCAAGCGTCCGCTTTGTCTCGACCGAGAGGTGACCGGGTTCTCGGTTGCCTGGATTGTGTTGGTTACGGCAGAGAAACCTGGTGCAGGTGAATTTTCCGGAAAAATGAGTGCAGTTCGACACCTGAGGAACTTTGGAGTCAACCACGCAGCTCTGGCTTATGCCATGACTACGCTTGGATCGTGCATGATCAACAATATATTCAGCTTCTACTATGTCAAGCTGTTTATTAATAAGTACAAAGTGTCAGAGGGAGCATTTCACAAATCCCAAGTGAGTACCCTAACTTATTACCAGTGTTGAACAAAGTTGCATCATATTACTTAGATATAAGTGAAAGTTGCACTGTTAAAATGTTACTTGAGTTGAATACTTGAAGTACCTGCTTTCTGAATACTTAAGTATTGAAACTGATCTTTAAAAATTCTTGAAACATTTTTTTTATTTTCACATGGATCAAAATTGGTGAGAAACGAGAACTAGAAGTTTAGTGAAGTCAAAAACACATTTTTATTCCAAATGTGTGGTATTAGTAATAGTATCTTGTTTGCAGTTGTGGGTCTTGTCTTGTTGTCACTCAGCATTTTGTGCCAGAAGTCTAATGATAATAGTTTTGTCTTTGTGTAGCTCTCAGAAGGGCAGAAAAAAATCAAAGTTTCACATTCTTTCATTTATTTTATGCAATGAAACCTACTTTAAATGTTATACTCATTACTCATATACTCCTCTCTTTAGGTGGTCTACATGGTGTGGAATGCAGTCAATGATCCACTCTTTGGATATCTTCAAGATAACTCCAAGGTGCGATGCTGTTCTCAACGTCGTCTCTCCATCCTGTATGGTGCCCCACTCTACTCGCTGACTTTCCTCTTAGCCTGGTTCCCGTGGCGGACCTACACACCTGGTGATTGGTTGAGCGGTCTGCATTTGACAGTGGCGTTGTGCGCTTTTGATGGCTTGTTGACATTTGTGCTTCTGGCACAGTGTGCGTTGTTCGCAGAGATTTCCAGCCAGCATCAGAGCAGACTCAGACTTGTAAAGTACAGCCAGGTGAGGGAAGTTAACCCTGATCACAGACCTCTGATATTCCTCAGTTTTTCTCTGGAGCACTCACCTCAGTTATCCATTCCTAACACACACTGTCTCTTTTATGTTTCAGGTGGCTTCTCTTGTTGGCTCCTCCAGTGTACTCTTCTGTGGACTTCTGTCTAACAACATGGAGGACTTTAAATCTTTTCAAACCTACACAGTGCTGATAGCCATCCTGAGCTGTGGCTGCATGCTCTATACAGGCTTCCACAGTGAGAGCCGCTTTGACAACAAAGGATCCCAATCAGATGCACAGCAGTCTGTAGACCAGACATCCAGTCAATCAGGACCTTCCTTCTCTAATTTAAGAACTTTGATCTGGCAAATCCTCACCAACAGGGACTTCCAGATATTTGTTGTCATGAACTTCTTCCAAGTTTTCATGTTGGCTTTTTTCAATAATTTTACCATGATTTTTACGGAGCAGCTGATTTCTAAAAATGTGCTTCCATCATTGGCCAAGAGCGTCATGTATGGAGCTGGATTCATCTGTCCACAGGTGATTTCTCCTGGTGCCGTAGACTTCGTTTATGAATTTAAGTGAGCTCAACTGATGCTTTGTTACCAAATCTGGTGGTAGTCAGTCCAAATATATTTTACAAAGGATTTCTGTTAGTTACAACATTAGTCATAATACCGTGTGTTTTTTTGTCAGCCAATTAACCAATTTATTCAAAAATACAGTATGTGCTTTGCACATTTAGCATCAGAGAAATAATGTTAAGCTACTTGTTTTCAAGTAAACTTTGTGTGAATGCTTCATTATGCTTTGTCTCCATCTTCAGCTGTTAATCTTGAGCTGTCAGAGTCTGCTACACGTTCTTGGCTACTACAGGATCATCCTCCTCACCTTCTACACAGAGGCTGTGATGGCAGCAGTGATGCTCTTACTTGGACCTCAGCACTACTACGTCCTGGCGTTTTTCATGACTGTAAACATGTAAGAGCAGTCTTTCATTTGCAGAAACAAAAATAACCACTTTGATGGTGTTCATGTTTATTGTCTTCATAATCTCCTACACAGGGTCATTGTCCAAGCAGCCTTCAGTCTTTTTGGCTTACCTTTGGCTGACATCATTGACACAGACATGCAGAAGTACAAGCGCAGGTAAAACTACAAGTAACAATAAAAGTATAATTTATTATTTTGTTTTTCCATTTTAGCATTTAGTGCATTTTTGGGATTCCTATAGTTTTCTTTTTTCTTCTCCTCTGAAGTTCCCCACTCTCCTCCATGGTGTTTGGGACAAACGCCCTGTTCACCAAGCCCGCTCAGTCTCTGGCTCCTATGCTGGTGCTCAGCATCCTCAACCAGTTTGGATACGAACAGCTGAAGGACGTAGGAACTACTTCAGATCCAAGGTACAAAGAGTTTCTTACGTCTTCCTGATTTAACGGTTCAGATGAAATATCAAAATCAAAATAGAACAGAGAATGAACTGAAATTCATCATCAAACATACACAAAACTTTTGTAGATTATTGCCATTTTAACTCAGTAAACCCATCTGATGTAAATGCAAAATAAATGAATTTTAATGATGTGATTAAGAATAGAAGTTACTGTTGAAATCCTGCAGTTAATTGTGAATAAAACAGATCAATCATCTGACAGCTCTATTCAAGAATCATCCTCTCACACTGGCTTATTTTAGACCTTATTAAGCCAAAGAAACATTTGATTTACTGTCTTTTCTTTCTAAGTTCCAAGGTATAACTGGTGCTTTTAATAGTAATAGTGGCAATAAAAACAATACACATGATATATAAAACAGTGAAATATCAACAGAAACCTCAAAGTTTCTCCTTGTTTGCAGTGCCTTGGAGAGCCTTCACGGTGCCATGTTTTACCTGGTGTGTCTGGTACCAATGTGCATCTCTGCTCTGCAGGCCGTGGCTTGGAAGCCGTTTTCAATACGCAACAGTCACACAGTGGAAACAAAGTACATTGACAACTAACTGTAGAGTTTCACATTTAAAGAATTAAATAGAGAAATTGAGGTTTGTACTGATGCAGTTTTTAATCAAACTTCAAATTCATGAATTGTCTCATCCTACTAGAAATCTGGACCAAATGTTGCAGGGTTAAAAACACTTTAACCCTTTGTGAAACCCTCTGCCTCTCAACAAACTCTGTCATAGTCGTCACACTGACCTCAGCAAATAATTAACAGCAACATTTTATAGGAGAGATGCTCTGCATCAAAAAGATTAGATCCCACTGATCCTCAGAAACCTTATTTTTCTTACAGAAGAGAAACTGTAAGAATTAAACACTGAAAATATGTTGGAAGTAAAAATCTGTTCCAGAGATCAAAACTCAAGGGGGAGTGGAAGGAGGAGTTTGATATCACGGTCATAACAACATGTACAGCTAAACCAGGATTGTATGATTTTTAGGAAATGTGTGTTCTTTCATAAACGGCATTAATTTGTTTATCTGTAATGTTTTCTGAGTCAAAATGATATTTTGTTGTGGTCCTCTGTGTGGCGGAAAACAAAAACTAAGGGAAAACTTCAGCAAACTTCAGATAAAGCTGTGAGTACAATCAGGCGCTCGCTGGGTTTGTTTTGATAAATAAAATATTTATATCAAGTGATAGGAAAATCGACTCACTAAGATTCATGTTTAAATGACTAATGTGAAGCTGGTTTCAAGTTGGATATGAAGTAACCTGTTGGATCCAACGTAATCATTCCAGGAAAGTAACTTCGCTTGACTTCATTTAACTTGATGAAGACAAGACGGGTTATTTTTGACTCGTCTTTATTGCACATTAGCATCAAAATGTTCTTCTGGCGTTTCTGTGGTTTTCTGAGATGTATTTTAGTTGCGTTTACAAGAAAACTAAATTTTACAAGCATGTCATCTTTGCAGTAAACACAGGGACCAAGTGCAATTAAAACTCCAGACATGTTGAGAAGTTTAGTAATTCAACAAGGTGCTCTGCCTTGTGCCTTACGGCTGCTTGGGCACGGGAGGACTGACATGTTTTGGAAGGGAATTTTTCACTTTTTTGAAGCTCAAACATAGCATGTAACGAGAGGCCTGAGTCTACTGACAGCAGGGAGTTCACTGTTTTCATTCCACAGCACACAAAACACAGAGATGCCCTAGTAAAACTGTTGGGACACTGCCTTGCTTGTTAGTTTCACTTCTCTCTTGACTAACAATCAAAATCATAAAAGAAGAAGCCTTCAGGTACAGGAAAAAAATTTCATAGACTCGGGCCCAACTGACAGAGAGGAGGACGAACTCTCAGCTGATGTTTGGCTTAAATGTGAAAACAAGAACCCACAGTCACATGCTATACAAACCTTTACTGATGACACACTTTGACCTGATTGTTAAAGAAAAAAAAATACTGACTAACTGTACCTGTGGGTCTCTTTACAAAACTCAGTGAGCTTGTTTACATACAGTTCTATGTTATATTTCTTAACAAAATTGACATTTCCAGGTATCTTTTAGAGAGAATTTGCCTGTAACCCCAAGAACACCTTTTTCCCTCTTGAAGGAGAATTATCTTTTGTAAATAGTACTGTAAAAACGTAAACTCTTCTGTAATGTGCCTTTAAATAAACTTGAAGTATAATTAACTTTTTTTAAAAGTTTTTAATTAAAGTTGGATTTGTGCAACACTCAAATGTTGGTCATTTTTTGTGGACAGTTGGTGAAATGAAAACATTATGGGTTATCTACCAATCAGAAACTTTCAGTTTTGCAGGTCTGCCTTTGAAACTTCCTGGACCTTTGGAGGGTAATACTCCCTGAGCAGGAACTTTCCAGGGGGGGATTTACCACCCTGGAACCAATTTTGGACCCTGGTTCCTGTTGACGAAACACACAGTTTTGAGTTCCTCAAAATATCCGTAGTTCCAGGGAAAAGTTCCAGCTGTCAGAAAGCACTTCCAAGAACCATTAGCATCAATCCCATAAGAGATGACGGCCTCTTCATCGCAGCTGAAACTGAAAAATTGGAGAGGAAAAGAATGATGACTCAGGACCTTCCTTTGTGGTCGTTATGTCTGACTTCATGAGCATAAGACTCCTCTGTGGCGTTCGATGATTTCCTCATTTCCTCCATCTCGCTCATGACTTTTGTGTTTCCTTTCAGTCAGAATGACGGCGTTCTAAATCTGAAATGTAGCTCAGACGTTTTGGTAAATGTCATCAGTTGCGCTGTTGTAATCGGCACTTGCAGCCTGAAACACAAACAGACTTTAGGTAAGCATGATGGTTGCTTTACACATTTTAGGTTGATGCTGTAACACAAGCTGTGCAGAAGTTCCATCTTTACTTCACATCTCTGAAAACCTCAACATGCTGCAACATTTACTCAACCGGTTACAGTTTCTACTCACAGCTTGTTTGTTTCTCTGCTTTCGGTTTCTGCTGTGGATTTCTTGCAGCACATCACGAAATTGTCTTTTTTTAGTTGAGTTACTCTGTAAGGACAGTTTGGAAGAAATTCATTTAAAAATCACAAGTGTAAGGGTTTGGAATTTTGTGATATTTGTCATTTGTGGTGATATCAGCATTGTTTCTGGGATAGGTTGTTGTTCCTCTTTTTTTGTGTTTAACACAGTGAAAGAGGATTAGGGCCACATGGAAAATTATAATTATAGTCTCAGTTTCAGGCAAGAATTACACCAAAATTCTCAATCAAATTTTAAAATATATCACCTGAAAAACCTCAGGATTCAACACTGTTTTCAGCTTTCACTGAAAATTTTCTTCTTTATTCCCAAAGTAAACTAAGAATTTTTCAAGGACAAGTAAGAAGTAAAAAGTTAGCTGAGGCTGTTTATACAACAAATGCTAAATGCCCCCGATAAAGATATTTTACTTCAAGACTGAGTTTTAAGTAAAGTCGGAATAATAAACTAGAATCATACAAAAAAAATTTGATGTAAAAAAAAAAACAAACATGCAGCCTTTAAGTTTTTTTATAGCCAATAAAGAAAAACAGACTTATTGATAACCTGATGAGTTTTGGGCATCCCTCTGCAGACGCTCATACTGCAGCCGTGCTAGAACACAGGAAAACAGGCGGTTTTCACATTTCATGTTTGTTTAATTCTGATTTTTAAAATAGAACATTTAAATTAATTTTGTATTCTTACCTTCTTGATAATAAGTGTCACCAGTACTAAGCTGTAGATGGCCAAGAGCACAAATGATGACCACAGAAGAATATCCTTCACCATAACATTAACTTTTTCTAAGGACAACAAAAACGGCTTTTTTTCATCAACAGAACAAAATATTTCATTTCTTCTTCATATTTAAAGCAATTTGTTGTCTTTGAAACATCCGTACCTGTCACTACCAGAGTAGTACCCTGTGCCACATGCTGGTGTCCAGGTGCTTGTTTTCTTAGCGATGCTGCAGCACAGTGGTAGATCCCGCTGTCATTACCATGAAGGGACTTGATGTGTAGAGATGCTCCTTCCAGGCTGTACTTTGGATTACTGTCCAAATTTAGACGAAGATGTGAGTTTTCTTTGAAAGAGAACCACTCATACTGCATGCGTCGGGTAAAGCAGTGGGAGCTCATGGAACATGGGATAACAACACTTTGTCCGGATTTTCTCTGGACCACCTTCTTTGGCTGTGATAAGCAGCTTTCATCTTCTTTCCCTACGCCCTCTGAAATAAAGACATCGAAATGTTATCTTTTGACATACAAAACGCTTTACTTAACTGTGATAAGTTCAAAAGATGTGATTTTCAATACACAGAAAATGTCCTCTGAACTTCCTCCCTACACATGAGACGAAAAAACAGTTTCACCTGTTACTGGCAGGCTGAAGAGCAGGAGAGCAAACCAAAACGGCCGCTCCATGTTTGTCGCTTGACAACTTGTAAGTGATCTGAATATTCCTTGCACAAGGTTGTCTAAGAGACTGACACCATGGGAAGTAGGTATATTGCACTTCCTCATCACAGAGTTCCTGCTTCTGCTAAAAAAAACAATCTGTAAAAATGTTGACTCAAGATGTGTTTTCGCCAGTAAGAAGTTAGGAGGCAAAAAAATGCCAATTTCAGACACCACGTCCAGTACTTCCTGACTGAAAGCAGGATTAGTACTTTTTTGACCCTGCATTGTGCTTTTTGGATTATTTTAGTTTATCAGGGATGTGGTCATTTGATTTGATGGGAGTGGCTGAGGTATGTCTTCAATATCTAAATTAACAGCTATTATTTAAGCATCATGCAGCTATTTTATTCATGTAAACGGATCTTTATTGCTTAATTCTTTTGAGAATGAATATTTGTCTAAGGTCAGGACTGAGGACACCAAAAAAAAGGAAATGTGCAGCATCTAAGTACAAAGTAAGCTACTACTACATCACAAATGGTGTGAATAAGTCTCAAGTCTGAGAGCAAATAGCCAACTATGGATTTTTGGGTGCTTCTAGGAGTTGCTCTTTACCAGGACATGCATTCAAATTAGTTAAAACCCAGCACTCAGTGAATGTTTTTTTTTTCTTAATAGGCATTTTCACTCTATGTAATACATAGTTTGGCCTATAACAGTTTCACACTAATAATAAAATGTTTAAACTGTGATAATAACAGGTTATACAGCAGGTTTGTCAATGTGTAAATGTGATAAGAGCAGGTTGTCGAGCAGGTTGAAAATTAATATGTAAGCAGTAAAACGTTCACAGTGATATACAAACAAGAAACAAGTGTATGTGCACCATATCTGTGTACATTAAAATGTTTGAATTATTGGAATCATGGTGTTGTAAAAACTATTCTTCAATGTCAGGAATTAGATAGTGTACACAGTTGCTTATGTGTGTTACTGGTCAAAATGTGATGCATCTTTCCTCTTTCCCATTGAGAGTCTACAATGAAATACCTCAATCACAGCTTGAACGTCTTTATTTTTAACCCCTTTCTATTTCATGATAACATAAAGTTAATAGCACTGTTAAAATCCTCGTATTACTGGTCCCTCCCTGGATATTGTCCCTCCTCTGCCATGCAGGGCTTTGTAGGCGGGTCATCTCTTGATGACGGTCACATTTCTACTCGAATCCAAACTTGCCTTTTTGTTTTCTCCCGCCCCCTTCCACGTCGACCTGCACTCTCGCCATATTTTCAATCGTAGGAACCCCACAGCCCGGTTTGCGACTAAGTTCTGGCGTAGAAAACCTTTACACAGGGAAATTTTACGTGTGAAACTTTCCAGGGGAAAAGGGTGACATCTGCGTTAGCTTCCTAGCTGTGTGTGTCAATCTGTTCTGCAACGATGAACATCTTCAGACTGACAGGGGATCTCTCTCATCTGGCTGCTATCATCATCCTGCTGCTCAAAATATGGAAGAGCAGGTCATGTGCAGGTGAGCCCTTGCTGTGTTTTTAACATGCTGCACATTGTTTTTCCCTCCGTTACTGATAAATAGAACAATTTTTGACCGCAATTGTGACCTTTGTATCGCTGTCTCCTGTAGCTAGCTAGCCACATGCTAACTGTTCCCACTCATTCATTTGAGCTATTAGCGTTAGCTGTGGATGGGCTAACTGCAGGTCACATCTAAAACTGCTACCATCACCTTGTTTGGCAGTCTTATCAGGAAATAACCCGTTAATATAGCAACGAATTATGCAGCTATATCGTTCAAATACAAAAAAGTCTAACTTTCCACTTACTGCTAGCGAGGGTGAGCTAAATCAGGCAAACTTTACGTTAAGGAAGAGCTCATTTTCTCTGTTGAATAAGACATAACGAAGTCTTGTTTTAATAATATATTTAAAATTATAAATGTTATGCGTGTTTTAGTTGTATCGGTTTGTTTGGTTTTAGTCCTGTTCTGCAAATTAGTAGTTTGACGATTGACTTTTTTGGTCTGGCATCTGACGTGGCGTTCTAGAGGGCGCTACGGAAGCAGCTAACTAGCTAAACTATTTCAGTTATGTCTCTCGCCTTGTCTGTTTTCTTTCTGATACCACGTGTTTGGTGTTTTTGTGGCAACAGTAGTAAAACAACAGGAGTTACTGCAAAGTCGGGATGAAAATCGTATGGTTCTGCATTGGTTATAGGGACTATTGGCTCGCAAAGCTAACAGGTTGATCCTGGGTTGCGGTAACAAACTTGGGTATTTCACGTTAGTTTACACGTTAGGATTAAAACGGGTTTGTTGGAGTTACATTTTGGAAACCTTTCAGAATTTGTAGTACCAGTGGTTGCAGGCATAAGACATTGTATCCATAAATGGGCTTTTTTTTTTTTTAGCCCAGGAACTGTAGCATCCTTCTCCAGCCACTTCCTTAGTATTTACACTAAGGAAGTGGATGGAGAAGGATGTGTCACAGCATGCTTCCTTGATTTATTAACTTTGCATTGAAAATAGAGGCCAACTTTTGATGACATGACATTTCATAAGGTAACTAAGGAACACAAAGCTATTTCTATTGCATGCCAACTTAATGAGGATCACTGTATAGTTATACACAAACAACAAACCGGTAGAAAAAAAAACAGGCATTTACTGTTAGAGGAGAGAGAGGCTACAATATATCTTTGAATATCTTTGGTTTGTGGATAAAACAAAACAATTTATGATGTCATCTTGGACTCCGAGAAACATTTTTCACCATTTTCTGACATTACTTGATTAATCAAGAGAATAATCAATAGATGAATCAATCATGAAGTTAATCCTTAGTTGCAGCCCTACACTGTAGTCTTGTAGTGTTGTGCTATAACTTGGTGTATCAGATTTAATGCTGCATTTGCTGTTGTATTATCTATTAATAGGTACGATGCATTTTTAGCTCACCCACCTGATGTGACCACCAGCTGCCACTAGTGTATGATGATAAAACACAACTGATTAAGTGAAGAAAACAAAATGCCTTTGAAATGCTGGTTGCAGGATTAACATCTTTAGAGCCACCAGGAAAAGTCGTGAAGTAGTGATTTAATAATTAAAAATATAAGAGAAATCAAGTTTAAAGCATCTATTAGGAGCTAGCTATTTAATAATTGCATCACACAAGTTAAGATGGCAGTAGGTAACATGGATATTTATTTCTCACCCTTGGTGCACACATATCTGAGGAGAAAAGGTTATATGGAGAAGACGATGAGCAGCACCGTGATGTCTAAGGAAGAGGAAAGAGTAAAGTGAGCTGCACACATTTTTCACATTAAAGGAAGAAACCAGAGCAGCTTTGACGGGTTGAGGCTGCACCCATGTCCGGCTCACTTCAGAAACCCAACAGGCCTGAAGCCTGTCCAAGCATGAAAAGTGGAATAATCAGGGGTGCATTTTGGACAAGATTGGACAGGCGTCTGTGTTTTAAATTTGATGAATGTGAGAGCACACTGTGTAAGATTTAGGTGAGAGAAATATCTGGGACAGTTACTGCTCAGTCTTAATTTTTACTTACACAATCTCTCTATTTATACTAAAACAATAAGTCAGAGAGGAACATAGCTGTTCTGTACTGGACCGTTAAATTGCTTTTTTTTTTTTTAATCCCCCTGGTCACCAGTAGATGTCACTGTTCAATAAGGAAAGATAAACTCATGTTTCGGAGCTCCTTTGCTGATTAACCTTAAACTAAATGAGACATCTCTCTGATATTTTTTTAAGGTATCTCTGGGAAAAGTCAAATCCTGTTTGCCATAGTGTTCACCACACGCTACTTGGATCTGCTGAGCTCCTTCATCTCCCTCTATAACACATCCATGAAGGTAAGACGTCAGTCCTGTACCAGCTCTACCAGTTAACTCTCCGTACAGGTTCCGCATTTCTCCCCCGTGCATTCATTCTAGAGTTGTTCTGTGCTTTCCACCAGGTGATCTACATCGGTTGTGCGTACGCCACAGTCTACCTGATCTATGTGAAGTTCAGGGCCACTTATGATGGCAACCATGACAGCTTCAGGGTGGAGTTCCTGGTTGTGCCTGTGGGGGGTCTGGCTGTTCTCATCAACCACGACTTCTCTTTCTTGGAGGTGGGCTCAGCATCCTGTTTTGTTGTTTGAGTGAGAGCTGGTTACTGTTATGTGTCAACTTGTCGTAAATGTCAAATATTATTGCTAATATCTATGATGGTTACTTTGTTTGTGTACGTTTACCTGTTAATTCTTCATCAGATCCTGTGGACCTTCTCCATCTACCTGGAGTCGGTGGCGATCCTCCCTCAGCTCTTCATGATCAGCAAGACTGGCGAGGCCGAGACGATCACCACCCACTACTTGTTCTGCCTGGGCATGTACCGGGCCCTCTATCTCTTCAACTGGATTTGGCGTTTCTACTTTGAGGGCTTCTTTGACATGATCGCCATTGTGGCCGGTGTGGTCCAGACAGTCCTCTACTGTGACTTCTTCTATCTTTATATCACCAAAGGTGAGTTAAAGAAAATCAGAGGTTGAAGCTCCTGTGAGGAGTTTTAGCTGGTTGTAATTTGGATTTTTAAAAATAAAAGTTCACTCTTTATGAGCAAAAAAAGTATTAATGATCATTTTAAGATGATGTAAAATTGGGGAACAAGATATCATCTTAACACTCTAAATTCTTGCAGACAGCAGCCTATCAATTGATTATTAATTGGTCCATCTGTACTCGGCTATCAGTGCTACAGTATGTGGAGCTCAAGTGCTAAAACAGTAGCTAGCAGGATGGTGAAAACATTGTATTTGAAAGAGCTACAAGTCTGCACACACATTGCATGTTGCTGGACACTATGGAAGTCCTCACGCAATTCTTTCATTACTAGAAGCCCCAAAACAAACAAAACAAAACTGCTTCTTATATTTTAGTGTGACTTACATTCCAGGTTCTCAGTTACTGAAATCACCGTCACTTAGATTTGATCCTTCAAAGTTTTCATTTAAATTTGCTTCAGAAAACATTCTCAGTGAACTAATTCTTTGCCCGTCTAAAGAAAGCAGAATGAGATTTTTTTGGGGCTGAAAAACACAAGGGGTGTGCTGATTGATCCACAGGGGGGCACCAAAGTGCCATTTATATACTGTACTGTCAAAGATTTTAATTTTAAGAAAGTTCTTCAGTATTTCTGCCTGTTTAAGATGCGTCATCCACAGCCTAACATTAGATTATCAAACTGTCTATTTGTACATCTTCACTCAAATATCCTGGGCTGAGTGATCTCATTTGTCAATGTCAGAGTGTTTCCTAACCACCATCAATAAGTGGATGTGTGAAAGGCAGGGGCCATAGAATTGAACATCAGACTTTCATAAGTCTATCAAATGCACTGGATTTATAAATCTTTGTTTTTTTTTCAATTTCTCTTTTCTGACCTGGACAGCTTTTTTTGAATTATTGTTCTTTCCTTTTTTTCTGTACAGTGAAAAGTATAAGGGCCTTTTATGCCTTTAAGCCTTATCTTAATATAATGCTCACATGTTGGTATGTTTGGCTGGTTTAATCGTTCCTGGTATCCAAACTGGCCCTGAAGCCATCAGTGTAACTCTGATGTAACAGAGTATCTCTTTTCCAAGCAAAACCTCATTTTAAAGTCCAGCTGTAGCAAATGAGTCTGAAGCACTCTCAGTCATTGAACAGTGCTTAATTTCCACAGTCACACTCATTCAAGTACAAAACTGTCTTTATGTCTCACCAGTAATGTCTCTTCACAGTAGTTTAGGTAGGAAACACAGTTTCCTTTGATCTCACAAAGGAGAGTTTGTGCAAAAATGACGAAAAAGTTTGACGTATGCTCTTGATTCGGTTTTCCCAGGCAGCTGAACTCTCGTATTAGCAGCAGCTGAACTTTATAATCTAAATCGGACATGATTTAGGGATTACTTGCCAGTTGTCCCCCTTGAAGAGACTTTCCCAGGAGCTTTCAAGGAACGAAAGAAGCTGTTTAAGATTTCAGAGTAGAATGGAATCAGAGTCACAGCAGCAATACAAGAAAGTAAAGAATGCAAAAAAAATCTAATAACATTAAAATAGAACTATATAATAAGTGTCAACTAGAAAAAAAATGTCCATCAGAGAGCTTGGCCATAATTCTACTCTGTATTTTCCACTCACAGCAGGTGAAATCCTTCCAATGTGGCGTTCATGTGTTCATGTGCAGGGGTTACGTTATAAAGGTCTATGTATGTGAAATAATTGCTTAAATATGATAACTTCTTGACGTTGGACAGAGCTGCTCTGTGTGAGAGCCCATGCAGTGATTTCCACTACAGAGCCATGTCTGTTTTTAATGCAGCATCGCTGTGAGCCTGATGATCATGGCCGTCCAGTATTTGTTTTCAGCCATGTCCCCTTTTTTAGATTCTCAGGTTACAGACTAGAAACAAAATGCATTTTGGTTATATTGACAGCAGAGATAAGAAGGCAGTTTATGCTCTACAAGTTGCCCGTTTTATCTGTCCATTGCTTAGATTTGAATATAGTTGAAAAGTATCCTGTAACCCTGAGGCGGTGAAGGTAATAAGTGGATGGATCATGAAATATGATATACCTTTCTAATAAGGCTTTGTGAAAGTGTTTCCAAACCTATTTGGTCTTAATACTCTTTGGAAAGGTCAAAACGTAAACAGGGATGTGTTGCATGACTGTAATGCGAGAAGTTGATGTCATGGGGGGAAAAGCTCTGGAGAGGAGACTCACAATCACATGGGACTATTCCGAAATGATGTAAACCAGGGATTTCCCTTTCAAGGATGTTAAGTGAAAAGGAAATTGGTATGCACTGACGTTTAAATCAAATTGGTGTAAATCATTAATTTCACCTCCAAATTTCTCTCCCCGCAGTGCTGAAAGGAAAGAAGCTGAGCCTGCCGGCGTAAAAGCGTAAGGAGACGAGGACTCCCAGCAGACTCAGGGGGCGTGGAGATGACTTCATGGAATCTCATGACCTACAGCGACGGATGCCTGAGACAGAGAGACAACTATCGGGGGAAAAACACTAGTCTTCTTCTTGATGATTGCAGATTGAACTGGTAAATGCCAACAAACACCAGAGCTGAACAGAGATCATCCCAGGTCAACCTTTGGATTTCTGTGTTCAGCATCTTGCCTTAAACTTCTTTTCATCGCTGTTCAAATAGGAGAAAAGGCTTTTTTTTTCTACATGTGAGGTGTACACGCTTATTTTTTTATTTTATTTTTTTTATAATGTCACAAATAGGGTCAATTCTGATGAGTACCTTGTTTAGCTTGGTAATGAAATGCACAAATGTACAGTCTTATTAAAGAATTCGATAAAGAGTAAAGCATCTGAGTGCCTGATGAGGATTATGTCTGGTTTCTCACAGTATTTTTTTTTCTTTTGATTCGTGTTTAGTATGCATTAACTGTAATCCATGTATCTGATCTTGGAGGCGTTTATAGAGGCCAACAGCGCAAGTTTTCCACCATCCATTTTGTAAAAACTGCTTTTTGAGACATTTTATCTTCCTAAAATCAGAACTTATTTGTAAGCAGAACACAGAAAAAGGATTTGTAGGTTTTAAGACGTAATGCCACCAACCTTTTAGTAATAGATGTCAGTATTTTGGAATCTCAAACATCTTACTTGGGATTAAACATTTTTTGTGTGTTTACTGATATTTTTACTTTGCTCAGCTTACTGTGTATACAAAGTGGAATACATGAGTTGTCCTAAAGCTTTAACAAAGATTTCATACAGTCGTTAAACAACTCTACATCACCTTCAGATGTAGATAGAGCACAAACTTTTGTTTCTATTCATGAAACTTTGTAACGAACTAGTGCACCCTCCATCGGTGATGTGAGAGTTACATTAAAGGAGGAATCAGTGACGTCGGAGTAAAGCAATAATGAGTGACTGAAAAATGAACGGGGCTCTCACGAGGCGATGAGAAGGTGCAGAAGGAGTCCAGAGAGTGCAGCACTTCAACTGGTGGCAACATTTCAATGGTTTACTGTACGTCTACTGTACGATGATGATGATGATGATGTTCAGTGGGTGCATTTCTTTTAAATTCAGGCCTCCTGTCAACTTTCTCAGATGAGTCATTCCCAAAAGAATTATTTCAACTTTTTATTTCTTTTTTTTTTGCATGATATCACCTCCATTAAAGATTTTATGAGAATCATCTTACTGTCGCCTCTTTTTTTTCTTCTTTTGAGCTCATGTCCAACCAATTTATCATACACACAATCCTTTTTTCAGAACTGAGAGTACAAGCAAGTAAATATCTTTACAGAATTCTCATGCTCTTTGCTTTTTGAGCACAGAAATGTTCTCAATAGGTCAAATGATCTGCTCCTGAAACTGCTCCCCCTGGTGACTGGCTGCAGTATAGGTCAAAAACTCCCATCTCCCCCATTCATTTGAATGAGGCTGTGGTCAAACTTTAAAAAATAAATACGCCTCATAGAAATGTTTCTCACATAGGTATGCTGTGGGGATGTGAAGATATTACTGGTCTGCATTGTTTTCAAGTCCTTTTTTGTTCTGAATTTTTTTTCTATTCATTTTTAGACGTTAAAAACAGGGTTTTACATCACTTTTCACAATGATTGACGGCTGCCGTTCTTGTGTCGTTTTTTCAGAAACGGTAAAAAACATCAGGAAGGAAGAGACATGAAAAGATTAGACTTTCATGGGAGAAAACAGAATCTGCTTTTTTTGTTGTCACCCGGCTCCTTACAGATTCTCTACTGCGCAGACTCAGGCTGTATGACAGCACCTCTGGCTTCAAAACCACACAATGGTAAAAGGCGGAGCCACGCTGTCATACAGTCAATGCGTCATCCTGCGGCTGGGCCTTCCAGCTAAGCGTACGGATGAATGTCAGAGCTCTCTGTTTGTAGTAAAACTTGTATCATTAATTATGTTGAGCAGACTGTGAAGGTGTGTAGAGATTAATTTTAAAACATAATATTTTTGGTGCTGTTATTTCTGTCATTTTGTTCTTTTTTTTAGCTTTGGGTTGTAATACTGAGAGATAGCCACAAACAAAGAACATATGGTTGGTTTATTCAATCTGTTTAAGTTTATTGCCAGTTAAAACACCGAAAGTACAAAAGACATACTTTGAAAATACATGGGGTGTTGACTCGAGTTAGTTAATCTTCAGGTGCAACAGGCAGAACTCAAGCATCAAGAATACACTGAGCTGCATGAACGGCACTTTATTTTTTTATTTTCCTGATAAAAGAGTTGATTTGAAATCACTGTCACACAGTAACACGATAGGAAAGAGGGAACAGCTTAATATTTCACTTTGCTAAAACATTAAAGAGTGCTTTCTTTGGCTCCTTTTACAAAGTAAAGCATGTTTTGTAACTTTGATTTCTCCCAGTTTAAAACATTTGTGCGATAAGTTCTGTAATATTTCATATTACTTTAATAAGTGCAATAGAAAAAATGACATTTCATAAAACATTTCTAACCTTAAACCCACTGCATTGAGAACAGATCCACCCATAAGTCCTTTACAGATGCACAAATTTGCACTTTTCCAGCAACACGTTCACATGTAACAATTGTTTTGTAGTGCAATTTTCTCCTCATAAGCACGTGTATCACACACCTGCATCACACAAACATTTTCAGGCTGTTAATCCTCATTGGATTAGTGCACGGCTTTCTGAATCACATACACCGCTCTGCCACTCGTCAACATCTCCTCTTCTGCCGCCATGATAGTGTTCATTTGACAGTAGTTAGGCAGTTAAAGCATTTAAATGATTATTTATTTCTTGCTGTTATTGAAACATATATAAAGATAATATTATAGTGAGAGTTTAAACATTCAGTTACCGCCAGGGTGACTTTTTTTTCTGGAGTTGTACCTACAGACCCCAGAATCAAGCCACCATACAGTACATCCAAGGTACTGTATCCTCTGATCCCTGATCCATCAGGTCTCAGTGGTGCTGGTTTAAGGCCCTCAGAAATTCAAGCTTTTCCACATGAAAGATGGAAAAAAAAAAAGAGAGAGAGATGAAGCTTTCACATGTCCTTCTGTCCTTCCGCCTGCTCGTCACCCTGCTTGTCCAAAGACACCACACAAAAGAGAAGAAAGGAGAGGAAAAGTCAAGTTTACACTTTAGAAAACGCACATATAGACGAGTAGTTCGGTCATGAGGGTAGCCCTCAAGTGGTCGGCTTGAGTTCAAATCCAACCAGCGCCCACTTTCCTGCATGTCGGTCCCTGCTCTCAGCCTGCATAAGGTTTAAAAAGTAGCCAGAAAAAACATATCTTGCACTCTCAACTTGAAGACAGGAGCTGTCACATGGTTTTTAAGTGTCTAAATTATCTAAAACAAGCAGCCTGCATCATCATGTCACTATAAGTAACCATCGGGAAGGACTTATGTAAACTCGAGCGTCATCTGAAGGATGACTATAGGCTGCTCTCCTGTATCATCAGGGAAGGAAAAAAAAAATCAAAAGACCTTCACAAAGAAAGTGTTCTCATTCATTCAGGTTTTTCATCTGGTGGTCTTGATAACAGAAAGATGATTTTCAGACAGCAAATGATGCAAAGAATAATCAAACTCAAGTTCAGAAACCTTTTTTTCTTTGTAGTGAAACCTGAAGTTTAAGAAGAGCTTTCACACTGAAGTTGAGTGATGTAACACAACTCTTAACTTGGGCATGTTAAAAATGTTTTTGTTTTTTTTGCCTTAATGCTTGCCGTAGTTTAGCTGCTGCAGCTTCTTCTTGCTGCTGCCATGGTAGAAAACATCACTTTATGGACAGCAAAAATACCCCACCTTGATGGGTAATCACCAAATCTCAAAGTAGAACAAGACTTTAAGCTTGAATTCTCCACGTTAGGGTACAGGAACACACTGACTAAGCCAACCTACTGTGTCTCTTCACTACATTACCTTCCACAGATGCAGGTTGTAGCGGTTGAGGATTCCAGAGATGGTTAAATAAAGCACATTCGAGATGATAGAGGCCACCACAGAGAACAAGGCAATGCCGATGAGCACGCTGAGGAGAGTCAATCCTCCTACAAACAACAGGAAGACTGACAGACAGAGATACAACATGTTTCTGGTTAAAGTTTGACAGATTGATGAAGATTTAACAGCACTTTACGGTATCAGGATATGAATGCAAATGTATCAGACAGAGTTTATTACCTACCTTCAAAGAAAACAAAACCTACAGCCGACATCACAACAGTCACAACAGCAAAAGTGAGGAACAGTCCGACAGGCAGCGCAGCCAGGATGCTGAAGAGGAGCGCAGTCAGGGCTAAGACAGGGTGACTGCTGAGGTACAGCCCCAGTCTTGTGTTCATCAGCTTTGTTACCTGTGAGAGACAGACAGACAGGAAAGTAAGCTGATATTCTGGTTGTATGGTCAGATTTATTTGGACACACGTGAGGGTCTTGATTGCGCCCTGACCCTGGGGTCTTCGTAGAGGCTGTTCATCTGGACGGACCAGCTCCCCCACAGCTCCTGAAGGTCGGTCAAACCGCCACTGGGGCTTCTGCGCTCAATCTCCTCTGACATCCTTCCACCCTGAGGACAGGAGACGGACTGAGCTGAATCACACAACTCATAAGACAACTGATAGGAAGGCAGAACAAAAATTAACCTGAAGCTCAGTGTCAGACAGATTATCTAAAAACAACAGCTGAAAAAATCTCAAGTTAGTTAGCTGTATTAAACTTGAACTTTCACATATATCACTCAAAAACACTTCTGCCATAGAGTAAAGTCAACAAGTACAAACCTGATCTAGACTGTGAGCCTGGTTTGATCCTCAGGAGACGAAAGCTTCCAGCTCATGAAACTGTGTCCTCAAGTTACTTCAGTCCCACAAACACTGACAACACACCCTTTTTAAACACACACACACCTTCTTCTTCTTCTTTTTATGTCTCCTCCTCCTTCCTCTTCCTGATCAGAGTGAAAAGGCCTGTAGGTGTTGTTGCTGCCATCTGCTGGTCGAAGATCTGATCCAACACAGAGTAAATACAGTGAAATTTGAGATGTGGCTACTGTGGTGTAGTCGTGTCCGGTGTCCTGGTCTATATTTCAGTTTTTGAGCTCCTGACTCTGACTCTGACTCAAATATTTCCCAGGATTCTCGCACCTCATGAAGCAGCACATTTATTTTATCCTCACTATAAGAGAACCAAAATCTCAATGTGTGCTATAAACACAAGATAATCTTTATTGGTCAGTTGTAGCTCATAATTAAATTATCATAATATAATTAAATCTAAATAACAAAAAAACTAAGAATGAGTTTTACAATGCCCAGATTTCTATCTAAGACGAGGGTTCCCATGTGAATGAACTTTATACAGGAACTACAGAAGCCTAATGAAATAAGCTTTTATACTCATAATCTGCTGCTATGCACTGGCTGTGCACAGGAGGGCAGTGTTTCTGCACCTTTAGCTGCATCACATCCAAGTATTCAGTAGTTCTTTGATTATTCTGATTGAGTGCATCTCTTTAAAATCTGCTTCAAAAAGATAAAAAATACTAGGACCGGAAAAATCCCCACCAAAACTTAAATGTTAGAATCAAAAAAGGAAATTAAAGCCTAAGTTTTATTCACGTTCTGATTTTTGTTGTTGTTTGTTTGTTTTGTTTTGTTTTTTTCTTCATATACATTCATTTGTTCATATGTTCATATATTTTTTGGGGTTTTATGTCTCTGTTTATAGCCTTTTTATTTGAGTTTTATGTAATGTGTTGCTCACCTCTTTCGATCTTCACTTCTTGGCCTCACTTTTGTGAAGAAGGCTTTAATGCTGTTTGTTTTCCTTTTAACTCTTAAAAGTCTGATCCATCAAAAAGTAGCCAGAAAATTTTAACATTTTGAAACTAAGATGTTTATTGACCCTTTTAACAAAATCCACAAAACTAATGCTGTATCATTTGTCTATGATATATAATTTATTCTTGTATCATATTTGATAAATTGTTCTAGCAACTCTTCTAGTGAAGGTTTTAGTAAATATGCATATATTCAATGCAGAAGATAATTACTTTTTAAAATTTAAAATTTTTCTGGAAGTGGAAATAGAATGGAATGATAGTCTTCAAGGGGGCAGAATAAAGTTTTGGGGTTTTTTGTAAAACAGGCTTTAAATAAAAACATTTATCATGATGATGAACTAGAGGTCTTTGAAACTCATGTATCAAATATAATATGTCCAATAAAGAGTAAAGATAAATGCATCTAGAAATCGTGAGAGATCAGCGAGAAACCTCCAGTGGTTAGTAGAGAAACTGCAGCACTTTATGTCAGTCTGTTTTATACTCAATACTTAGATATAACTAACTTTTCTCAGATGCAAACAGCACAAGCTTTTAGGGACACCATCAGGTCCCAGAATGCAATTTTTCTCCCAGACTTTTGAACATTTTTAAAATGTTTTCCCACCTTTCTTATTCTTCCTCCTCCTCCTCTGGCTCATCACTAATTATAAGTTATCACTTTGACTGATTTTTGATGAATAAACAACCTCAGGTTGACTGCAGGGTTCGTTTCTCTCTCTCTCAATAGTGAAGTGAAGAGTTATTTAGAGATAAGTAAGTGTAACCCTCTCAAACATGAGCCGCTCACTGTTGTGACTGACTGCTGAGCTGCTGCTGTGAGTACTTTGTCATGAGGGAAATCACAGCAGAAGTCCCCCCAGAGGTGCAGAGGAGGGTGTTCCCAGTTTACTTCACAGCTGTCACACTCAAACAGCTTCTCAAAAATAATGACTGCAGTGTCTCCCTTTCTGCTCTGTGCTGCTGTTAGATAGTCACAGCCAGATTTCTCTGTAAAGACAGCGGACTGATGAGACTATTACATGACTGAACTGCCTCACTACCACTGATTACTTCTTCAGTAAAAGGCGGGAGCTGCTGGCCTCGCCGTCACCACCCACAATTTAAGTTTCACCCCCTGAGTTTAAGATACATTAAATACTATATTCACACATTACTTTGTGAGGGAAATGACAGTGTGACCTGTTCTGAACTCCACAAAGAGCGACACCCTTGGGACCAGGGGGGACAACTTATTTGGACCGTCTGTAGCTGCAGGCGGTTCTGATTAATCACACTTTGGTGTATTGAGTACAGAGAGAGAGACTTGGTAGGAGAGACTGCATTCACTTCTGCAGACTGCTAAACACAATGAACTCAGTAACCCAGAGCAGGGGGAGTTATTGAGGAGTGAGCCATGAGAGAGAGAGAGAGAGAGAGAGCAGTTTGTGTAAAGCTCAGAATACTGTAGAAATGTTGCACTGCTGAATTGTTTCTGGAAATTTCCTCAAGATCATCATCACATCGCAGCATCTCATTGAGGAGTTGAAGATAAATAAATGTTCAAATCTGCAGGACTTTGGGCCTTATTCAAAGTAAAAAGCAGTGAATTGATTAACCCACCCAGACAAGAAGTAATGTTTTCTTTCTTTCATGAGGCCAACTTCAAAAGTCAAAGAACCCCACCAGGTCCTGTGCTTAAATGCTCATTTAGACAACAAACACTATAAGTTTACAGTCTTGTTTGGGGTGTTTCTTTACTTCCACATAGGGGGGGTGAATTTTTCAGTAACAAACATTAAGTTGATATAAAGGCTAGGAGTTATGCACAAACGTTTTCATAATCAGAGGGGTGAACAGATGAGACATTTTAGCCAGGGGCGATTCTAAAGTCTGTTGGACCAACCAGCATATATCACCATTCTGTTATAAATAACCGGACAACAAACTTTTTTTTTTTTTTTTTTTTAAATTAACACATATGCATAATGGAAACAAAAACACTGAACATTAACCTTACCATTTCAAAAATATAAATATAATAAACAACGAAAAACAGAACAAAGAAAGCTAACGTAAAAATAATCAAGTCAAAACAACTGAAATGAAGTGTTCAGTAGATTGCAGTTAGTTGTCAATAAATCCAAAAAATAAAAAGAAATAAAAGACTTCATGTGAAAATTAAATCAAATACAGTACAAAATGCAGTTTCTCTACACTGAAATCTTCTCCCAGAGGTGATCATGACTCATTCACGCTGTTTGGGCACCAATTTTACAGCTTCCTACAGGCCTTAGCTTGTGCCTATTCATCTTTTTTCCTTGTTAGTTTCTCGCTTTCAGACGGATAATTTATTTGTTACTTTGATTTAAAACTTGTTTTTCACAGGGAAAAAAAAGTGAATTTAACACGTTTCAGCAGCCAGTGTACCGAGTGAGTGCAGTGACATGGGGTCATTGGGGGAGTTTGAGTGTCTACTGTCGTTTGTCAGCCAATGGGAAGCCCTTGCAGCTCTGGGGCCCCAAGCAGGCAAACAGCAGCTCTGATTTTAGCAGTCTTGTTTTGTTTTGTTTTGTTTTGTTTTTGCCACAATGTCAACAGGCAGAGGTGAAATTAGCTCCTTTCTGCTGAGTCATTTGATATGACTTAATTGACTAGGTTGCTAATTTTTGTTTTTTAATTTCGGCCAATCAGAAACAAGTATTTAACCCAGCCATGTGATAAGATTGTAATAAATTTCAAATGCCATACTATACTATTTTTTCTTCCTTTAACCAGGATGTTGTTTAGTCCAAATATACAGCACTTTAAATTCAGAAATTAATGACAGTCTATTATTATTTTGCCCATAAACCTAAAATCAGACATACAAATCCTTAAATGTTTCACACTCAGGCTGCCACAAACAGTTTCTTTGTGTCTGTGTTCAAAATAAGACAGCTTTGTTGTCACATCACTCTTGAGAAAAACACCCAACAGGCAGCCGGCTCTCCGTCATTGTCTTAGATGAAAATTGAATGCCTGTACTGTGTCCACAGTACCTGTTGTGCTGTGACACACATCTGGGCGTCTCAGAGCAAACTGACTGTGCAATATGTCCACTAACATACGTCTGCTTGCTTCACAAACTGCCGCCTGACTGTGATTGATGGGCCGTCAGTCTCAGTGAAATCTAATTTGCATCCACTGATTGTAAAACTGTAGCAGCCAGAGGAGAAGCATGAAATAGTTGGAAGTCTCCTGTGGTGCTGGTGCTACCTGGTGCATGTCCACCTCCTGTGCAGCTCTGAGAATGATATCATGACTTGTTATTGACGTCTGTTCCTCAGTGACAGACTGCAGCCCCTCTCTGCTGCGTCTAATGAGAAAATAAGACGAACATGGCGCTTTTGTTTCCTCCTTTAAGCTTGTCACTCTTGATGCACACACCTCTCCATCACACTGTTTCTTACAACCTGCCTACTCTCCCACCACTGACTTTGTTCACCTCATTTTGAAGTTGCAGAGGAGCATTAGGCAAACAGCTGTTCTCAAGAAAACAAAATGTTTTGAGTACTTTCTCATGTCAAATAGGATGCTCCTCATTGTCAGTGGTTGTCGTTTAGCCAGGTGGAGGTGGCGGTTATCCGTTCCTGTCTTCCAGCTGAGGGGAGTGAGAGGTTCAGACGAGCTCCCTGGAGGGTTATAAAGGGCAACACAGGCGGGGGAGACAAAGCTTAACTGAAAGGTCTTAAAGTACCAGCAGAAGCATCGCTGCACTCACATTTAACTTCAATGGTGAAGAACAATAAGGAACACATTCAAGATACCACAACTTTAAGCACAACTTTTTTGAATTTGACAATATTTTAATGTTGTCCCCTACGGAAGCCTGTACAGCACATTCATGTTACTCTTGACTGTTTTTTTTTTTGTTTTGTTTTTTTGTTTTGTTTGTTTTTGTTTTTTATTTTTAGTTTTGTTTGTTTTTTGTTTTTGTTGTTGTTTTGTTTTGTTTTTTCTGTGAAAGCAATTCATTTTCTTCACTTGCTGACTTATTTATTCCTCAGTATCTTATGTCACAATGCTATTTCCAGCCCCAAAAACTGATTAATTTACCCCATTATCTCAAGATAACAGCTTGTCCTTGTATTATGGCAAACACAAAACAATTCAGAAGCCTGCTTACTGAGACCAGTACAAGTTTCAGCTGATTTCTGTGTTTGTTTTGAGCTTTTTAACTTGAAAACATAAGTTATGGTCCTCTGGTGTCACGGTGGTTCCCCATTCTGGAATCACCTGTATTGTGAAGTATAAAAACCAAAATAAAGAAGTCACAAGAGGGAGAAAAAGATCAGCTTTTCCTCACTGAAGAAAAGTAGCTTTTGCTTCCACCTCTTTTTGGAATAATTATTTAAAACTTAAAACCTTCACCAGCTAGCTTGTATTCAAGCATAGATACCAGAAATAGAGGAAAGCAGTAAGTGTTACCACATGATGAATGTACAGACTCTAATAGCACCTCACATTGTTTCCCTCAGAATGACGATTCACCTTTTTGTGGCGGAGGAGGTGGTGATGTGGGAGGTGTGCAAAAACATCGAGATATATTACATTTTCTACATTGTGCCGTATTAATCACTTAATTTTTCTATAATTAGATTAGATCATACAATTATTGTGCTTTCTACTCTCCCTCTCTCTCATTCTTGTGTTAGAAGCTGCAGGTGATTGGTTGCAGGGGCAAAAGACGATGAGAGCGTAATTACTGATCTACTGCGGACTGAAAAAGTGAGAAATAATAAAAGTTGGTTGACATTAAACATGGACGTTAATAAGATGAAGCAAAGTAAGTAAGAAAAACTCATCCAGACACAGTTGAACCAGACCATTTCGAGGCAAGGATCCTCTCTTTCTGAAACTCTGCTGGTTGCATTGAAACCAAGCAGCAACCATCGGGTCTCAAAATTTGAGACAATCCAGAAGTGCTAAAATCTGCAGTTCAATGAGTTCCTGGCTGAGGCTGGCTCCGGAAGTACCCGAAACCATGTACACACCAGGCCAAACAAAGAAAAAAAATTACAGTAGAAAATAAACATGTTTACAGCCTGGTAAAAAAAAGTCTACCACCTGAATCGCTAATTTCTCTAACGATACACACTGTACGAGAGGCCTGTTTTTTTTCTAACTCTGCAATTTAGTAAAATATTAAGAATGAGAGTTCCTCCAATCAGAGGTTAGTGAGGAGGCTCAAAGCCCGCCCCATTTCCAGCATGGCTCCTGCCAACGATTTGTTTCAAAGCATATTCATCCAGCAAAGTGTCTTGTAGATCCATGTTTTCCATTTCTTTTGGCAGAAAAGTCAACATGAAGGGGATGGGAAATCAGAATAAAATATTTAGTTCTTTTAAGCTTACATGTCTGGAAACAAAGAGACCACTGAAGTTCACTTTGTGTTAGATTGTGAATCTAAATTTGGTCTGAATGTCTTTAAAAGTTTTTCTAAGCGCCTCATTGACTTGTGCGCCCTTCATGCCTTTGAATTTTCTGGGTTGGGTTTGATGGCACTGGAGGGCTGACAGAGCTACGAGAGCCAGGCCAAAGATTCACCATTTAACATTTTTCCCCTTTAGTTTGTATTTTTAAGTCATTAAAGTCATCTTTGCACCAACTTTTCCAGTCGTAGATGTCAAATGTTGCTCGATGCTCAGAGTTTTAATCTCTGGTAATAAAACCAAACACCAGGTTTGGTTTATCATCCACTTTATGACGCGCTCTGATTGAATTTGAAGGATTTAATCACTGCTTCAGTCATTATGAATCACCGTCGCTGAGATATCTGAAAGATTGTCTGTGGTTGTTGCCTCGTGTTGTTTCTACCCACCCAAACACGTTGTTTACACATGACTCTGTTGGTGGATTGTGCTGCTCTTATTTGTTCATGCATTTGTATGCAGTGTTTGGGATGTAATGAAGGAGAAAATGGCTTCTGTTCATGAAAAGAGCGGAAAGCCGGAGAGGTTAGAGAGGTCATCATTAAAGAAAGGTGATGGTGGAGTAATAGACCCTCATCCATTATTTGCTGCTCCTTTTGTGCGAGTCTGACCTGAAGGAGACCCAGAGGAAGTGGAAGGGGAACTGAAGAGAGAGATGATGAATTGACATGGCAACGAGGGACCACAAGAGGAACTCTAATGTCTCATTAAACCTGTGTCCATATGTCCACCTTATTTTTTATTTCTCACCACCTCACAGTCTGCCTCTGAGGGTCCTTGTGTGTCCGTGTGCTACAGTTTGAATGTCAGCAGCTGGTTTTGTTCATTAAATCTTGTTTGGGTGTGTGTCTTTCAATCCATCATAAATCAGCTGTTTGTGGGGAATACTGTAGTGCACTGAATCCTAGATGATCCTCTTATCAAATTTACATGCTCAGGTCTGTCCCTCAAATCTTTTATGATGCAAAAGTTAAAAAAAGGGAAACAATATGTTACACACAAATACTTCGACCGCACAGGTCATCTTTTGTGTCTGTAGTTCTTTGGACTAACCGTTTATACTTTGATGCCTCAGCCAATTGAAATTAGCACGACTACAACATCAAGGTATCTGTGGTGGCGAGGTGAGCTGGATGAAAGCAAAGGGGGTCACCCAGCGGGTAATACATTAAACAGGCAGGTATTCACAGCCACAGGCGAGGCAGCTGGGGAGAAGCATGAGGTGCGATGAAAGGAGGGAGATTAGCATGGATTCATCATCCCTTTATCACAGGAGAAACATGAGTGCTACATGAAGCCGCTCTGCAATTGTCAGGAGAGGAGCCCAGCGGGTTTTCTTTGCTGAAGTAGCACAAAGTGGCGATAAAACATCCAACATTTTCCTGCCTGAAAAGATCGCGAATGATCAGCAGCTTTGCAAATGGTTTGATGACTAAACATGCAAGAAATAGCAAAACACTCAGGGTGATGTCGCTGATTCGTGTTGATATGAAGCGTCAACGTGATTCCTTCGCCACCAATCAAGCAAGCGCTTGTTAACCTCTGAGGCTTTTTTCCTCACATGATTGTGTGGAGGACTACGGGGGTTAAATATGTGGCACACTCAAATTCAAGCAACTTTCTGAGTTAAGAATGTGATGTTTTATACTGACAGTAGCCTCAGATGTGCATATGTTGAATAGATTTTGCCCACAAGTATATTAAGCTACATGTAGCATGTTCTAAGTACAGCACTATAAGAATATAAAAGCAATGAAGTGCCTTAAGCAAGTAACAATCTATTAATACAGTTTTGGTAGTAGAGTGAGACTGTATTGAATGTATTGAGTTGAAGTTTATGAGGAGAGTGTAAATTTCTGTTAACAGTGGGAAATCATAAATTGTTATGCACCTTTCAACAGAAATTGATGTTTTTGTATGACATGTTGTGTTTCAAAAGCTTAAATAAGAGACTCATTTTGGACAATAAATTGAGTTTCCTGCGTCTTCTTATCACCTGAGTTTTACCTGTATTTTGCAGGATTCATTTTGTTGCAGTGGTACCATTCCTGGGACCCGTAACAAACAGCAGCATCGATGCACTTTCATGTGGTTTGGCTTGCTTTCAGTCTGTACTTAATCAAACTAACCACACCATCTGGATGAGATCCAGAAGATGAAAGTGATCAGCTTGCATATTGGTGTTTTATGGATTCTGCTGTTTGTTTGTTTGTGTTTTTCTTTTCAAACCACAAAAAAGTGACAGTGCTCTCTTACCAACCAATCCAACTGCTTTCCCCCAGAATATCATGTGTAAAAACAACTTTAGTTTCATCCTCAGGTCAGCGGTAACTCTTACTTGAAGCACTTCAGTTACTATAAATTATTTATGACGTGAACTTTACTTTTAGCCTGTCAACTAAAGTTGTCTCAGTGTTTTTTTTTTAAGGTGAAATGTCCTAAAAGTGTGGTGATGATATCATTTTTCATCATGTAGGCAAACGGAAGCAAGAAGACACTGCGGCAGTTTAACTACGGTTCTCCAAAAGGGGCAAAAAAAAGCATGTGATCAAAATGAGAATTAATTTTTAATTTAATTTTGGACTTTAATTAAATCAAGATTAACTCATCAGTGAGTATCTTTTATTCTAATACAGTGCAAACCTTAACTTCCATTTTTTTCCTCTCGCAGGCTGCCCGAGGCTCCTGAAATTTTACTTTAGTCGTTTATCCTTGAATAGTATTAAAGCCCAAGTGAGTTTTCAGCAGGTTGTGATATGGATGAAAATCAGTAATGACGACTCCTAATTACCCACAGAAGCAATCAGGAATGTTGAGTATTCAGAATGAGTTTAATTGGCTGTTAGAGGGAAGCAGGGTGAGACAGGAAAAAAAAAACTGTGTCAGGAGCAGGACAAAATTCAGCTAAGAGATCAGATGTAAAGCTCTGTCCACAGAGGGCGCCAAAATCAACACAATCTCTAAGTTCCTCATAACAGATTTCAATATGCATATTAAGCAACCGCCATGTTTCCATTAGCAAGTCAGTCACCAATGGTAGTCCTCTGTGGAAGGAACTCCTCTTTAATAATCTACAGAAGGACCAGAGACCGTGCAAACTCCACACACTTCATCATTGGATGTGGGGAACACCGTTTGTGAAGGGATGAAAGTACCTGTTTTGTAGTTACATGATGATTTTGTTGAGTTTATTGTGTTTTCACAGAAAGTCCAGGCTGTAAATGCATAATTTACATTAAAAAAAATTGTTTTTTTTGACTGAGTGTGTACGTGGTTACCAGTACCTCCAGAGCCATGTTGTGACTTGGTCTTGTGATTTTATTTTATTTTATTTTATTTTTTAAAAAAAGTTAGAGTTTGGTCTTAGAGATTCCAACCTGATCTCATCCTGTTTTCAGACAAATCTCACGAATCAAATCGAGATTAGCGCTCAGCGGGAGCCTTGAAACTAACTGGGTTTGTGACATTTCCTTTTTCCATTTATCGGTCAAACAAAACAACATCCCGTCCTTGTTCTTTGAGTGTTGACAATGACAGCAGCAGGGTATTTATTTGGGTTGAACAACAGCAGGGGGTAATCCATACAGAGGTGGCAAATCGATGAGTCACAAGATCATGTCAGGACCAGGAATCGATCACATGACCGCCTCTTGGGATGAGGTCTGTATCCTACGTGAGCTAAACCAGCTCCCCATCACCTGCAGATTTTATGTCTCTAACCTCTCCTACCTTTTGTTTTTGTCTCTTTTCTGTTCTTCCTGTTGTTTACTGCTCTCAGAGACAGGAGCAGCATACTGTAAATCAGCCACCGTAAAATGAGTGATTAAAAATTGACACCTCCTCATTTGGAGTCTCAGATCTCTGGATTTAAAGGAAAATTCACCTCTTTGCAATATTTCACCATGTTTTGCAATTATGTTTAAGACAGACAGGGAGAGAGGTTAAAATCTGAATTTGTGGTGACTTGCTGATGGAATTTCAGGTGACAATTTGTCATGTCCGGCTGTCCAAAAAATCATCAAACTTTGTTTCCAACTTTACTGTTTTGTTTGAGTGAAAACCTGAAGACTCTTTTCCGTACATTACATGATTTATGATTCTATTTTGGCTATTGATGGACATATTTAATTTATACCCTTGACACAGATGTAGAAATGTTGGAGCAGTGATGCTTGGAGGGGTGTAAGGGTTTTTTTTTTTTCCAACACCTCTCTCACTTTTTTTCTCACACACAGCAGCCTGAGGTAATAAATAAATAAATCCTTGCATGTATGGACACACACACACACATGCACACACAGTCTCAATCAGCAGCAGCACAATCACAGCAGCAGCAGGCAGGCTCATCCATCTTTATCACTGCAGCGCACACACACACGTGAAGACACACACACTCACACACACACATGCCTGCTGTTTTTCTCCCTGTCCTTCAATCTTTCTGTCTTCATTCTCTCATTTTCTGGCCCTCTCTCTCCGTCTGCTGCATAAGCATCACATGAGAGACGTTTACAGGCTGACAGGACATTTATCAGACAGACCTACTTTATCTCGCGGTGAAGATGTGAAGAACAGTGACCTCAGATTCTTCAGCGTTGTGTTGTTGATTTTTTCAGAACGAGGACTGCTCCAGGTTGACACAATGATGCTTTTGTTCATGGTTACTTATGCAGGAAAATGTCACTTAACAGTCAGACGTGTTTGGCAGGAGTTTGCTTGTGTGTGTGTGAAAGAGAGAGAGGTGTTAATTGGCTTGTCATGAGCTCGGTACACTGAGGATTGGTAGACTGTGAATACGAGCAGGGTGCTGATTGGCTGTCTGTGCCTGCAGATGTCACCATGGGGTGTTTGAAAAGATGACACACTTGCGTTACTTAAAGTCCAATTAGAGGTGATCAAGAGCACGTAAAACAGCATCTTCTCATGTGTTTGTACTCATGTTCCCTCTGTTTCTCGCTTGTCCTGACGATGACAGGGACAAAGTGTCGGCTGAATCAGCGCTGCTGTCATGACTTTCATTGGACACAAGCATGCACAAATGTTCTTCTCTGGAAGCCTCATGATGGAGAGAACAGTGAAAATGTCTTCTGAGGAGAAAATAGGATCCTTCTGGAGTCGTAGTGAAATGTAGTGCATGAGCCCTTCGTTAGAGATAGTGTGACCTTTTAGGCTTTCTGCAGGCCTTAGTGGGCCTACCATGAGGCCAGTTTCTTTATCGTCCTCCATAGGGATGCACTGAAATTTCGGCCACCAAAAAGTTCCGGCTGAAATTTGCCAAAAAGTACATTTTCGATTTTTGGCTGACAGACTTTAATCATGAAACAACATGGCCAAAACAGTATGTTGAGATGAAGCAAGTAAAAACCGCGGCTGGCACGCTCCTGTCTGGAAAAGGGCTGATGTATTTGAGTATATCTGAGAAAGACCCACAGATAGTGATTAGTAAGCGTGTAGTGTATGCAGGAGAAATGATCCAGGCCGTGATGGATGCAGAGAACCTGCTCGGAGCGCGAAAAAAAGACTTGTCGCTCTGAACCAGACAAGGGGCATTTCTCTCTTATTGATCTAGTCTATACCTTGCTCTTTTATTTAACAGACTTGAATAGTCTTGTGTTTTTTATCCTATTTACATGACGGGATGGTTACATATTCATAACTCTCCTCTGCTCTCTGTATCCCACACAGCAGAGTTCCAACCAAGTTCCAATAATGTCACAACCATCACAAGAGACTCAGAAAAAAAATTCTACTTCTTTTTAAAACGCTCCCAGGGCTTCTCTGTGAAGACAGCATTATTCTTTGAAGCATTAATATTAATTTATGCAATGATACTAATAACTGGCATAATAATTTTTTTTCAGTGTTTTGGTTTTCTGCCTTGGTTTTTTCACTTTCGGTTTTTGGTTTCGGCCAAGAATTTTCATTTCAATGAATCTCTAGTGCTCTACCCTTCTGCCCCTTTGACAGCTCGAAACCAGCTCCAGCCCACTCACCCTCTCTGATAATGGGATTACCACCTGGATTGTTACGGTAGAGTTGAAGCTGGGAACAACAAATCCCTGTTTTTGTTGCTGCATTAAACAGCGTATTCCCCCGGATTATAGTAAACTGTTAACACACTTAGACACACACACTTAGACACACACACACACACACACACACACACACACACACACACACACACACACACATTGACTTCACAGCAGCTCATTATTGCTGGACTTAGCTGGAGCTGTTTGAGATGCTCTGCAGTGGGTTTAGGATGTGTTGAAAGTCAGGTCACCTTGCAGGTATTGATTCTCTGGGATCATATTGACATTATCTTCTGTAATAAACAAGCCGGTGGAGTGTGTGTGTCTGAGGCAAATATCCTGTTGTGATTTGAGCACCATCTTAATGCTGTTCAAACAGTTGGATTTGTACTTGGATTGTTATTGAATTTCAGTCCAACTGCTTCATATTGGTCCCATGAATATTTACTTTGGCTGTGTCTGGATTTTCTGCTTCTGGAGATGAGTCATTCAAAACTCAGACATTGCTCTTTGATTGTTTGTGATTTCTTATAATTTCAAATAAAAAAATAAATCGCACAGTTTTAATAGTTTTGTAACTTTTGAAGGGCCGATGATGTTAAAGTCATGTGACTGGTGTGTAGCAATATGTAGTTTGTGGTGGAATCTCAAGAAACTGCAGTTTTACACACTTTATTTATTTATTTATGTATTTATTGATTTGTTTGTTTGTTTGTTTGTTTGTTTGTTTGTTTGTTTGTCTATACCTGAGGCAAAACTGGCAACTCAGAGAATTGAGAGTGAGGGCAGACATGCAGCAGAAGCTGGAAAATGAACCTGAACTTGCTGCAATGAGCTCCAGAGCTTCTGTACATGGTGAGTGCTCAAATCAAATTGTTCAATGAATTTTGAAAACTCCATGAATGGCCATTACTTTTTCAGCAAATGTATAAAAAAGAAAAAATATCCAAAAAGGTAACTTAGGAACCAGGCCATGTCACTACCTTTTATAATATTTTCATTCTGTTATGTTTTTTTATATTCTTGGTCCACACCTGTTTTTTTTTAACATTTGCAGTCTCTGTGCATGCACACTGCAGAGTCCTGGGCACTTGTCACCGGTGGGAGTATTATTTGACAGAGGATGTGAGTGGATTAGGTGCGCTCCTGCTGAAATCTTAATGAAGAATTTTGTTATCTAGTGTCAAAACATGCTCCTTTTCATCTGAGAGTGTAGATGGAGAGATGTGGTGCGATCGAAAGTGATTCTGCATTGGGGGAATAGTTGGATAAGGGATGTTGGTGTGATACACCTCCTTTGAAATCTTTAATAGGAAAAAAAAAAGACAGATCATCAGCAGCACCATTTCTGAGTCCTTGGACATTTCGCTCTTTATTTCTTTAACCAAAAATATTTATATCAGCCAATACTTTTCTGCATATTGTCTCACAGCACAGTAATAAATACTCTTTATACGATCAATACATTCATTAGGAGGAAAAACTGAACAAAGCAAGCCTATAATCACTCCAGTACAATCAGAAAATACAGTTTGAAACACTGCCATGGAGAAAAGGTAAAAGACTGCTCAGAAAAGATAACCGTGTAGAAAACCACAACCCCAAAAATACCAACGAAGATGCTTCAAGCTTCGGTTGTACATTCATGGATATATCTCTATAATACTGTGCTCTATGTAATTATATTCATCCTGTTTGAGTATAAATACATATTTTAACTCGTACAATACAGCTCATATGGCACAAATACTGCATTACAGCTCCTTTCTGCCTAACACAGACATTATGTACACACACACACCTTCACACACACCGTAGCAGGTAGAGAGAGATCGAGAGGAAACGCTACAGCAGGATGTGTGAGGGAGAAAATACAATTTTACCCTCAGATTGATTTATGTTCACTTATCTTTTTAATATCTGGGATTTTTTTCTCATAATGGTGGAGGATTTCTCTGCATCCACACACACACACATCCACACACACACACACACACACACACACACACGCCCCCTCCTACCTGTTCCTCAGGGCCTCACGTGGGAGACAAAGGCACACCTACATGTGACACTCTTTAAGCCCCCGAAATCATCCCTTCGCTTTGATTTCCCAGCATGCATCTTCCCCCAGAGGCCTGCAGCTTCTCACACAAATGTCACATTAACATGGCTGAAAACACTGGACATGTTTAACACATGAAATAATTGTCATGGCAACATTGATCCTCCGCCTTGAGTCCAAATCATTTTTTTTTTGTGTGTGTGTTTGTGTGTGTGATCTCACTTCCTCATTGATCAGCCCGCTCATTAGGCTGCATTGATTAGGATTACAACACATACATCAGAGCCTTTACACTAAATGAAATGTAACCTCCTTCTGAGCCTGTAGGTCAAGAAGCTTGTGTAGCGATTACAACTTATTGACCCATTGGCTGTTTTTCCCCTTCATATAACACTTGACATGTAGCTTCCCGACAAGGTCAATAACCACATTTTGAGATAGGAAATCATGCACACAGTATGCTTTAAGAAAATCAGAGAGGAGGATTAACCTTAAACAAGTGCTTTAGAAATAAATAAAGCGAGACGCAATAAGTCGTCGTGTATTTGCGTTGTAATTCTGAGGAAAATCAATTTGTGACTGGCAGACAAAGAAGAATTTTAAGACGATTCCTATTCCTGAAAAACTACACAAGATGTCAAACGTCGTGAAATGTGACATAAAACCCTGTTTTTAACCTCTAATAACTAATGAAAAAGAAACTTTTCAGAAAAAGGAGGACTTGAACTCAATGCAGCATAATAATATTTTCATATCTCCACAGCATATGGATGTAAGAAACATTTCTACGAGGTGTATTAATTTTTAAAAGTTTGATCACAGCCCCGTTCAAATAGATAAATTTTTGGCAACCTCACTTTTTTACAGTTTATGCTTGATCCAACAAATGATGCTTCATTTTAATATTCACTCTGTAGAGACTGGTTGGATCCAGCATATTTGAAAAAAAAAATGTCATTGATATAAAGAGGGGAGGTCCATGACCTCATTTTGATGCATTGCATTGTCTATAAAACACTTGATCTGGTTGTTTTCTTCTAGCTGGGGTAAAATTATTCTTTCTACCCATGTCTAATCCACCTGACATGATAAATCTCCACTGGAAATGGATGGAAACTTAATGGTAGCTAGCAAGCCTGGTCTGTAGCCGACAGCAGACTCGTTGCTTGTTCAGGACTCGTATTATTCTGAGTCTGCTACCTCTTGTTTACGAGAGATGCAGATCCAACCACAGATTCTGGAGCGCAAAATGTACTTGTACTGGTTTCCCCCCATAACTTGTAGAGGGAAACCAGGAGAAAGAGAACAGTGGATAAAAGGCAGTACAAGACAAAACCTATGGACTAAAACAGAGAAATCCAGAAACTGAGGATGGTTCATCAGAGAAAAAGCACCTCACAATATGTTTTTTTAACCCCAAAAAATATCAAACTATCACGCCTTCAGATTCTAGTTTAAAATGCTCCCCTGCTCACCTCTTCCAACAGTTAAGCAACGGTGGCCTGTGAGGACATAAAGCTCCTGTGATGCACAATAAGTATGGTCCATCAATCAGTAGAAATATTTCTGCACATAACAATAACAATAATGGAAACATGGCATTGCACGCACTTAGCATGTTATTAAATGGTTAATTAACATGCTTATCATAAAATAATCTGTTAGCTGATCACTTTGTCTCCATCTCAGCTGCTTAGTCAAAAAGACGGGAAGCAAAGACTAAAAAAGCCTTGCTCTGATTTTCAGCTGGAGTCAGTATTTTGTTAATAGCTCACAAGGTTAGATGAAGAACTACAGTCACACGGTTTTAAGCGTGTCAGACATTTTAGTGTTAAACAAGAGTTTGGAGGGCGTGACATTATCAGCTTTGACAGACACACCTAACATTCATCAGATTTAAAGCCTTATCTATTACAACAAAAGGCCAGATGTGTCTGATCCCTCCTGGCAGGTATTAGCAGAAATCTGCCCTTTGGCAAAGCTCCATTCTCTCTGGATAGATGAACACCGCCGATGCCTGGAGGTGTCTGCGGGATGGATGTGCAGAGATCTCGATGTGTTCTTAATACAGTGCAGAGAGTGTGTATGTGGTTTGTCACCAGGCGGGATCGAGGTGGAGTTGATGAATGCGCTGTGCTTTGGTGCAAAATGTGACTGGATAGCACAATGAGTCACTCTGAGGTCCTCGGCTCAAATTAACTGCTGCATCATGGGATTGAAAACCTTAAAAACTTCAACGAAAGGGTGACAGATTTTGTTCTGTCCTCTCAATCTCTCTCTTTTTTTCTCCCACTCTCTCAGAAAGCTAAAGGGTTAAAGAGATACATTCATTATATTCATCAGGGTAATGGCTAAGTCATCAAGGTCCATCAAAAGTTAATGGAGGACTATCTACTTACAGCAGAAATTTCCTCTTCCTAATGCTGGAAATGTGATTAGTAGGTTAATGACACCTTGGAGTCCAACATACCTCAATTAATTTTTTTTTTGTCTTGGGTTTTTGTGCGGCTACAATAACAGTCAAGTCTACTTTGAATAAATATTCCACCAGCAAAAAGTATCTACTCATCCTGTGACAGTCTGAAGCTTGAATGTGGGATATCTTCCATAGCAAGCGCCAACTTGAAGGTGACTTCTTAGGATGAAGAAAGTCAGTGAGGGCTCCTCATTTCATAAAAGCCCAAATTAGCATGCCTTTGAGACTCCTCTGCATATTGAACAGGAGTCGACAGCACTGCTCTGAAGTGCTTGAGAGACAGTCATAACCGTGGACAATGGACACGCCGACGATGGCTCTGCCTGAGTGAATCACCCCTTCGAGGTGATACGTTTAATGCCCGGAGTCTGACTGAATCTCTGCTTGATTTCTTGAAATGACTCCTGAAGGAGAGACGACCCAGCTGTTCAAGGCCACTCGCTGAGCAGTCATAAAGAAATCACTGTCAGCAGGCGTTTGATGCTTCACCAAGGACTCATCCAGTTGTCGGTTTATCACTGATACAAACATAGGCTCATAAAAGTCAGTGATAGATGGAGGTGAGATCCCTTTTTCATTGAGTCTCTTACAGTCTCGTTAATTTTTTTTTTGCTGGAGGAAATGATCAACTTTTCTCTGGACCGGGCCTCAGCTTTTGAACATCTGCTGATTCTTTTCTCACCTTGCAAGCCTGTCACTTTTAGCTAGCTAAAACAGCCTGTGTGCTCTCCAGGCATGTTGGCATTTTCAAGCCTCAAAGAGACCCACATGGGTGAGCCGGTCACCAAGGAGACAAAGCCTGAAAATATTCCCAAACCACTGCAGGTGGGGGCAGCTGCTGGTGTCTGAAAGCTCAAGAGGAGATACAGACCGGCTTCCCGTTTTTGTCGTACTGATACACCAGCATCTTGATGCAGTGTGAGTTGGCTGGTGAGATCCACGGGCTGCTCGTGATGGAGAAGTTGTGGCTGGCGTAGAATGGTGGCGGTTGTTTCCGGCAGTGGACAAGAGCTCGCAGCACATTAGCCGCCATGCCACGGAAACGCTTGCTGATGAAGCAGTAGAGGAAGAAGTTGACTCCGGTGTTGAGCAGTGCTAGCATGTTAGCCAGATCGGTGAGCATGTGGAGCAGTCGGCCGGCACCTTGGGAGACAGGAGGAGAGGAGTAGAAGTGGTAGAGGATCATGAGGGTACGTGGAGCCCACAGGACAGCAAAGATGGAGGTAATGGCAAGAAGGATGGCAGTGGTCTTGCCGGTGGAGTAGCCACGCAGACGGAAGCAGTTGCGGCGTCTGCGTAGCTTCTGAACGATGACGGCGTTGAGGGAAAAGAAGACAGTGCAGGGAAGGAGGTAGACAGTGGTGCAGTGGGCCCAAACGAGGACATGCTGGGCCACGGTTCTCCTGTTGTCCTCTCCTCCTCCTCCTCCTCCACCGCCCATCCCAGGCAGGCTGTGCCACAGCTCCGGCCACCAGTAGTAAGGAGCAGCAGAGAGCAAGCACCCAATGTAGACAGCAAATATCACCTTCCTTGTACGGGCCGGGTAGGAGACGGTGTGGTAGCGCAGTGGGTGACAAACAGCGATGTAGCGGTCGATTGTGAGAGGCACGGTGATCCAGATGGAGGTATGGATGGAGGAGAACTCCAGGACCTGCACTGCATTGTTTAGTGAAGGAGGCAACGGCGCAGCGAGTATAAAATCCTCCAATATGAAGTCGACAAAAACAATGAGCAGCAGCACCAGGATGTCCGCGGCTGCTAGAGCGAGGAGATAGTTGTAGGAGGACTTCTGACGACGCAGCACCAGCTGGGACAGAATGACCACCGTCAGGATGTTAGCTGGGGAGAGGAGGGAAGGGAGGGAGGATGCAGCAAGGGGATTGAAAGAGGATAGGAGGAGAAAATGAGGAAATGATGGAAAAGAAAAAGTGTGAGATTGGAAAAGAAATGGGTTCAGGTTAGGGCAGGGAAGGAAACAGAGAAATTGAGTGTTAGTGGGCAGGCAATTGAAAGAGAACACACAAAGATCAGGACGGAGCAGGTTTGGTGTCTGTGGAAAGTTTCATCACTATAACAGCAACCTAAATGACAAATAGGCATGAGTGATAAACTCTCTGCTGATGTGACAAAGACTGCAGTTCCATGAGTGGCCACTTGAGGCTAGCTCCAAAAGTGAGTCAAAGTCCATTGAGCCCCATATAAAAATACAACAATTTGTTTACAATCAATTTGAAAGGCAGGTTTCTGATACTAACCACATAATGCCAAACATATCAGACTTGATTTTTGATTTTCAAAAATGGTTGTTCCTTTGAAATCATCCAAATACTTTTTTTTTTCAGGAAAATCATTGCTAATTTTCAAGAAGTTGTGGCAAGGACAACATCTTAATTGTTACTCTTTTTTTCAAATATGTTTTTTCTGAATTGAATGAATGCAAAGTTAACAAATACCGCCCAATGTGTCAAATGTGATACAATCAATATACCATAAGATAAACGATACTGCAATTTTTATTTTTTTTTTTTGTTTAAAAAGTAAATAAAAGTCTCAGTTCCAGAAAAAAAAAATGGAAATGGAAATTACTCGTAGTCTATCTTCCTCCTTTTTTCCCCCTTTCTTTGACATTAAAGACCAAATCTGTTATGGTCCCCCGAGAGTGTTTCTGGTATCTGTCCACCTCTTCCTCTCTTTTTCCTTTCCCTGTCTCTTGCTCCCTCTCTTCATGTTCACCTGCTCTGTAGTTCCAGCAGCACCTGTGTCTCCCTGTGGCAAAATTGTTATCTCTAATAAAGAGTAAAGCCACAACAAGAACAGGAGGGCAACGTGCAGCATCACAGCCTTGGCAATCTGCTGAGCTCACTCCCGCCTGCCTCTGGCAATTTAGCTCCTAAAACAAAGCACAAGGGCACCCCGTCTCTCCCTGACAGCCTCTCTTTCTCAATCTTTACTCTTATTTCCCCAGCATGAAATCTCATACCCGCTCTTCATGTATTCAAAATCAAGTGTTTCCCTTGAGTCCTCTGGTTTATTTATTCCAACTCTCTTGCTGTCTTCACAGTAACACAGCCTCTGCAGCTTTGCTTGAAGAAGAATGTGGACACAAGGTCTGGCTGTAATTTATCCCACAGCTACCGCTGCTTTTACCAGGAGCAGCAGTAACTGTGTGCCTGACCTCTGTGCACCTGAATCACAGCTTTCCACCCTCTCACGTGGAACTGCAGCCGAGAAATCGAATTGAACCGACTCATTACATGTCTTATTTCTTTGTTCCCTGTCCCCTGCCCCCCTCCTACTGCTGCATATACAAGTTCCGTGCATGCTGAAAGCTTTCCAAACACAATGCACCTACACAGACTCAGCTCACACTGTGACTGTATTTTTACTGTCCTGCAATAGCTTTTTGCTGTGATGTGAAAACTTGAACCAAAGAGCAAAAGCAGTGAAGTGAAATGTTGTTTGAGTCTGCAGATAAAATGAACTTTTCCAAGAACCATTCAGCTCACTATCTGCCCCTTTAGTTAAGAGCAGACATTGTATTAAAAGCATTCGTTCTCTATGTTTTTGTATTTTACAGAGACTCAACTCACGCTCAGTTAGACTATAAAATAAGAAGGAATTAGAGAAATGGTGTTTAAATTAAATTAACTTCATTGTTGTCTTACTGCCCTCTACTGGTCTGGTGGTGTGATGCAATTTTTTTTTTCTATGGAACAATTTTTTCTATGGCCACAGGAACTATGGAGTTCCTTGAAAGTTCCTGGGCCCTCTGGATGAGGTAAAAAAAAAAATTAAGCAACAATTTCAGGTTCAACTTAATTGCCCCAAAAAAATATATTACTTTCAGCTAACTTAATACATTTACATAGAATCGGTTAACATAATAAATTTAATTAAAGTCTGTGTTTCATTTTCTTTTTGAGTGTGCCTTTTTTCCACATTTCACAGCAGAAATAGGAATTTTTACCAAAAAATAAAAAAATATTAGTAATGCACATACAAAATGGTATCAGCCAAGACTGCAATTTTCATCAGAGGCACCAAGATGTACACAAACACAGAGTCCTGACAGGAGCTTTAAATTTGAATAATAACTGGCATAACTCCAAAACAAGACTCAACAAGACTTATAGTTTATTATTATTATTATTATTATTATTATTATTATTGTTGTTGTTGTTGTTGTTGTTGTTGTTGTTGTTGTTGTTGTTGTTGTTGCAATATAGTATCAAAAGATTACATTTAGATAAGTCGTTTTTTGACATTTTGCAGCACCTGTGGTGACTTTTATTTGGTGATGAAACTGACTTATACTAATACTTGTGCTCCTTATTCGTGTTTATTTTATTATTATTTTTCTTTTATTTCTCATTTGCTTTTATCAGGTTTTGAGCTCTGAGCTGAAAATCAGCATTAACAGGAGTAACTGCTTTGCCCTTACAGTGTTCCAAAAATCAACATCTGATGAAGGGTCTTTTTCAGTATAAACTTCGTTATAAGTCAGACTGTTAAATTGCTGGGAGCAAAATGCATCAGATTGACAAAGAAGCTTAAAGAAAACAATATCTTGGGTCATTAGAACTAAAAAGTATCGCTGAAAATTTATGTTAAAAGACAAATAGTTTTCATCCACAAAGAAAACATAATTTCGTCTATTTAAGAAGTAAAGTTTATAAATCCCAGATGTCACCCACTGGTTTCTCAAAAAGCACCATATGCTGCAAGACATTTGTGAATACATTTATTATGAATTAAAGGATGTCGTCCCATGCATAAGATTTTTACTGTCAGAGTTCCTGAAAGCTGACTCAGATCTTTTGGAAATAAACTCTCAGATTGTTTCTCTCATTATTCTTGAGACGCTTTTTTTCCCCTCTCTCTCTCTCTCTCTCTCTCTCTCTCTCTCTCTCTCTGTAGTGACTCACGTTAGCAGATTAGGAACATTCAATACCAGTGTGACATGGAGCGAAACATCCAAAGCCATTATTTAAGAAAATCAATAATTTTCCTATTTCATGCTGTGGAGACTCAGTTACCTGAACAAACAATAATGACTCATCCCGCTCTGTTGCTAACAAAGCCCATTTTAGAGAAATATGCTGCTACAGCGAGAAGCCGTGTTCAATCTGTTCTCTCTGATCAAGACGCCTCTGACAGTGATTTGTACCATACCACCACTGAGACATCAATGCACTTAGCAGCCTTCAGTGTCCATGCGTGCGTACGTGCATGTGTGTGTGTGTGTGTGTGTGTTCCCTCTTGGGTAATAGATCTGGGATTGGATTAAATATGGCAGCTTGAAGTCTGGTACATCACACTTCAAAGCCTCGGCCTCTATCAGCTGATTACAAATTACAAAGCAGGCTCCACATGATGACTGACGATGTCCTTGCCAGACTGCAGGATGTGTAACACAGCACACACATGCACACACACACTCACACACAACCTCAGATCATTAGGGATGCACCAATTCATTAACATATAATCGATCAATAACCATAAATGAGATGTCAAAGCAGTTTACGAGGTTCGACAAGCTAATGTACATGTACATGGAGGGCTGCTGACTTACATGGCCCCTCCCCCCTGACGCTGTCACCCTCCTTGTCCACACAGATCTCTGCTGAATTGCTTTCATGTTGAACCTTGTTGACTGTGTAATGAATTCTTTAGTTTCAGCTGACGGTCGCCCACTCTGTCTGTTCTGCTTGTCGGGGCGTCAGCTGTGTCCCCAAGTTTAAATATTTTCAACCTCAGATCGATGACGAAGTTTCTTAAAAGTAGCTTTGAGAATTATAAATCTGTTCAGATTTAGATGAAAGAATAATTAAGACTGCAACATCATTATTATTTCCTTTAACAGTTGAAATGCGACATCATTTCATCGCTCTCAGTCATGGTTAGTGGAGCTGTGTGATGTTGTAATATCTATAGCCATAAAATGATAACTCCTGGATTTAAATGCAACAGTGCCTCTGTTGATTGTTTGGTCATAAAGAGGAGGGTTAGGGTTAGGATTAGGATTAGGGTTAGGGTTAGGAAAGATGCACCTGAAGCCTTTTCCCTGCACAATTTTATCCATTTTTTTGGTGTGTTTTGTTTGCGGCACAGCTCTGAGCTGCACAAAAATTTACTGAAAGAGATCAGTCGTAAACCCTGCAGAGCATACCTCACCTTTAATCTGTCACCTCAACCTAAGGGATCTCACTCTGTGTCTGTCCTCAAACCGCTAAACAGAGGGGAGAGACGTGAAATGGAAGCAGTGAGGTGTTCACTGTCGCCATCCGGGCTGTTATTCTGTGAGGGCTCCCCGGTGAGACGGGGGCCTTCTTCAGACAAACAAAAGGGATCCTTGGTGAGCTTGACATTTCCATTTAATTCCAGCCAGCCTGCAATAGGTTGCCCATTCATTCCAATTGACTCCTGCTCTCTACTTTCTCTCTAGAGTCAGGAGAAGGTGCATGTGTGTGTGTGTGTGTATGTAACTGGATGAACCTGCTCAATATGCGGCAGGAATAAGGTGGTGCATGGATGGGACGGGCAATTTATGGCGCTCACGCTCGTGCACACAGCAGGAAAACATACACACAGAAGCGGAAAGTGCTTGCAGACAGGCGTGTGTCTCACTCCATTCAAGTGGAGACACATGCAAAGTGTCCTTCTTTTATCACTTTCCTCTTTCCCCAGCTGAGTGTAGACGGCGTTGACCTGCAGGACACATCATCAGCTGCTGTGTTTTTGTCCGTTTGTCTACATTTGCTCGTGTTTTGTGTCTGTTTGCTTGACTGACCCCTTCTGTCTTTTTGTGTGGGAGTGCTTTTGTGTCTCCGCTCACCCCCCCTGCTGCTTCTCTAATATAACGAGGGGCCATTGACGTTGTTTAGCAGAAAAAGAGGAGTCACAGTGTGCTGCCGAGGTGTGTAACGAGGCTGACTCATCCCACCAATGGAGAGATGTGTTCAGATGGGCTGTCCACAAATGACACTGTGCAGTTTAACCCCTTGAAACCTGTGGCAGAGCAGGACGAGCTGCAGTATCCCTGCATTACTGCCATCAAGCTTTCTCTTGGTAGCACAGTCAAGATAATTTAACAAGAAGTACAAAGACGACTGGCAAAGCAATTAAAGATCAATAGGAGGAAATTAAGATTTGGCTTTGACAGCTTATTCAAAGGTTAATAAGGCTATAGAAGAGAATGGAGTGTTAAGAAAAAGTGTGGTTGGAGGAAGGTCACAGGTAGTGAGAAATAAACCAGGTTATCTGGAGAGGATGGAGAGGAGGAGGAGATCTTCAAGAAAAACAGAAAATGAGAAGAGGAGGTGAGAGCAGTGAGGCAGTGGGAGCAAAGAAAGAGAGGCGAGAGACCCAGAGAGGGGCTGAATATCAAAGCTTGCTTCAAAGGTCATGAGCACTTTGTTCCTGACGGGAACCATTTCCCTTTTGTCTTCTTGAAGTGTCAGATCGGACATGAAGCAGGGGTGTTTCCGAAACATCCCCCCAAACACAAACCAGGAGGTCATCTCTGCTGAGCCTCAAAAACAAAATCAAACAGGACTGAAATATGACTCATATCATGTGTTAAAAACCGTACTCCAAGTAGAAATATTAAAAACAGCACAATGATGCTCTTAAAGGGAAGATCCTTGAAGAAATTAATGCTTTCATTAAATATTTGATGTATAAGAGTAGGGGAGAACGGGGTTAGCTGTCACACTTTTTACTCTAGTGTGAATTGCTTATCATCAAAAAATCTTTCAGAAACATCTTTAGACCAACTTACTGTATATAACCTGTACATATATATGTGAAAACCAACCCCAGCTGGAATTTCTCATAAGCATCAAGGCTAACAACCATATAACAACAGTTAGCTAGCGAGTAACTATCCAAACTATAACTGCTCTTTCATACTTTTTAAGCGTAACAGCTGTTTCGTTATAAACTCATCGTGTTGAGCTGAATATTTACAATTTGACATGAAAAACACAAAAAAAAAACCTCTCACCTGAAGTTCAGAAGTCTTACTCTAGAGAAGACTATGTGAACTCCGATCCTAATTCCATACCACAATTGAGAGACAGCGCCCTCTGGTGGCGAGATATAATGAATGTGACAACCAACCCGTGTGACAGCTAACCTTGTCTCCCCTACAAGGCAACAAAGTGACTGTTTAAAAATGTTAGAAGTGATTAGACAATTTAATATTTTCTGCTTTTTTGCTGCCATAAACAGCTTTGCCCCCCCCCCCCCCCCCCCCCCCCCAGCAGTGGTTTCATTTATTAAAGAGGGGGTATTCTGCTTTCCTATATTTTAAACATGGACTTAAAGTAACAATGCTGGATGTTCAAACTAAATTTGAGCCGATTTTCAAACCTCTACATATTCACACGTTGACGAAAAATCGCTTAATCTGTCAGTGAACTGCTTAAAACGGTCTGTGCTAAAAACAAGATCCCTAACGACATCCGGAATGAGGAGGTCATCACATAGGTATCTCTTGACTAGTTCATGACATGTTGAAGGGGTGGGCCCCAAACACCAAGGTCAACCCATAGCCCTGCCCTTGACTGGCCAATCACGGGGAAGGGGGTTTTATGGAGCAGTGAGTCTTAAAGAGACAGCAGCTAAACTTAAGTGTTTTAGAAAGAGGCCTAAATATGTTACTTTAAACACCTGTGTGACTAAAATAAAGAATCATGCAGAATTACTTGGTTGCTTTTGTGGTTGGTATCATTTTTAAACTCCACATATTAGTTTGATAATTATCATATTCAAATAAATATGCTCTGGTTGTTTCTACTGGAGTAAATGAGTTAAATTTCAGTGCAGATGACTCTCCTCAAATCGAGCCTGCTGCCTGTGATCAGGCTCTGCAGACTGACACACTCGGCTCATCTATTTAAAGGCTTTGTAAACAATGCATAAAATTAAAAGCAGCTCTTGAATCCTTTCCAGACATTTTTATGAGGCTTAAATCCAAAGAAACATGAAGGTGAAAGTTGTTTGGTATGAAATGTGGAGGGGGAGGGGGGGTGTAATTGCAGAGAAGAGGCGAAGAGTTTGTGGAGCATTTATGTCCCAATTACAGCATGACAACCATACTGAGGATGACGCACTTAATCCAGACAGAAACAGACAGAACATGTGGAAGGATTTGCTGCATTTTCAGCAGCACTGACACTGTTGTCAGCTAGTCTGACAATGTCATCTCCGTCACTGCATCTCTGATTTATTGCCTCAAAGCAACACCTTCCTCCTCTCTGGCCTCATCTCGCCTCCCTCACCCTCTGTGACTCGTCTCCCAACCTGCATTCTGGAGAGAAAGCAGTGCTGAAAATCTAAACTATCTTCTGGTGAGTTGCCTCAACTTAAACATTTTTTTACAAATCTTTGCATCATCTCCTCTCTCTTACTCCACACCTTCATTTTCAATCTCTTCTTTTAGAGTGATAGTGTGTATCAACAAGCCTCCATCCCTCCATACACGCCCTGCTGCTGCTGATGCAGACTGACAGATCAATAGTCCAAACTGAAAATCAATCAAGCCCATCTCTTCATTAAGCAGCAGCAGACACCTGGCCTACACTGGAATGAGAAACAAGGGGTTGTTAGCGCCTAAAATCCCTGACCTTTTCCCCCTCAGTCAGGGGGATAAATAGGAATGGGAGGATACGTCTTCACATGATCACATGACCACATTCACAAATCACGCCATGACTCTTTAGCAGAAAGACCATCCATGGAGAAAGAACATGTGCCTGTTGATATCCACAGAATGATACCCCCTTCGACACACACTCACTGTGTTGTTTCAGCGTGGGGATAAAGTGGAGTGTTAGATTGATGGACGGGTTAGTGGAGCCTCAGCAGCGTTTTGGGAATTGGACTGGACCGTTGTGGTGAAGAGGGAGCTGAGCCTGGAGGCAGAGCTTTGATTCATCAGTCACTCTGTTTCAGCCCTCACACATGGCCTCATGGGCTCAGCCTTGAGAGAAGACAGTTTAGGTGATGGGACATCTGATTAGGATTCTTTCTGGGTGCCTCCCCCCAACTGGGAGGAGACCCCTGTGTGGACCTAGATTGCGCTGAAGTGATTATATCCCATCATGCCTGAGAACATCCCTCTTTTTGGGATGGCCACATTGGAGCACTGTCTACAGTGATTTTACCGCCTCTGGTCGGCTCAGAAGTTGATCGTCGTCACACTGATTTGAAATCGAACTAAGCACAATCAATGTAACGCCTTTCCATCCTTTCCAGCCTGAGTGAAGGTGCAGAAAAAAAAAACATTTACAGCTAGGTTTAGTTTTGAAAATGTGCAGAATAAAAGGCCAATAAGTCACACGTAATGAGCAAATCCTGGGATGCATGAATGAAAATGACACCTGCATCATTTGTGACTTCTTTTGTAAGTTTTCCATCACTTTATTCGCTCTTCCGCTCCTGTTTAAAGTGATCCATACTCTGCTCTTTGTGGGGTTTTTGAAGCCTTTAATGTTTTTGTTGAAAAGTGGCTCACTTTCCATGGTCCTGTTTTCATCCGCAGACCGGCTTTTCATGAAAACCGCTGAAGGTAACTTCAGCACATCCGCTGCTGAGGGGACCTTGTACCTCTCTTTGAATTTTTATGCTTTATTGTACTTCAGCTCAGATTTCAGAGGCACTTTTTGTGATTTTGACCCTGCTTTTGACATCAAAGCTGCAGCGGAGTCTCACTTTTTAGATTAAAATGCGACATACAAGTTCTGAAATACTGAAGGAAAACAGCAAATGGTTTCTAGCTTCTTTTAAGAGTGTCGTATTGTGACAATGGGCACAAAGCTTTCAAAAGTTTGAGAAATCTTCACAGAGAACATAAAAAAATAACAGAATACTTGAGACACTGCTTCCAGGGACACATGGTTAAATAAAAGTGTGATATAGTTTAGCATGTCGGAGGAATTGTGCTGCAGGGGCTGGGAAAAACATCAACATGCTGCAAGTGTTCCTGAAACTTTTATGAGAGCTTGAGAGCTAATTAAATAATATTTTACAACTGAATACTTGTTCAAAAGAATCACAAAGAGTTATTTTAATCCTTTAAGCGACTTAAGCCCTGCTGTAATATCCAGCATTGCAGAAATTTTATTCCCATTTAAAGATTTGTAAGTCGTTTTAAGCAAAACCACAAGGCTGAGCAGGTGTGTGTGAAATGTTGGTGCACAGAAACATCCAGAGCAGTGATAAAGAAGAGAAAATAAAAATAAAAACAAGAAGAAGAAGAAGCAGAGAAGAAGCTGTGCTTTCAGAGCAACCTCACTTGAACCAGCAGTTATCAAAATTATCCCCCAGACGGCTCGACATACTGAACTGTAAACGTGTTAGCAGCCAGCGCTTTGAAACAGACCGTACTGTACGAAGAGCAGGCCTCGCATCTCAGCGTGAGGAAGGAAACGACTCTTTTTGCTCCTGTTTGGTGCTCAAGCACACGTCTGTTTTAGTCTCAAGCAGTGTGGAGTGAGAGAAGAGAGAGAGGGAGGGAGGGAGGGGGTTAGCGATTAATTAAAATTTGTGGCAATTGGTTTCATCTCTGTCGTCTGTTCCCCCACTCTGAGCTCAAAGGGTGCTACTTCACTGGCTCTGCTGTTATTATGCTCCTTCTTTATTACTGGTCACATTTCCATAACTGTGATCCTCCTCCTCCTCCTCCTCTTCTTCTTCTTCATCTTCTTTGTCTTCTTTGTGCCCTTGTCTTCCTCACAACGCTCCCTTTCCCACTTGTTCATTTCAGTCTCTCAGCTCATCATTTCCCCAGGTCAACGTGCAATCATCTCCCGCAACTTGACCTGCATAATCTCTTTTTTCATCACCTCCTTTGATCTTCTTTCCGCCCTCAACCCTCTCCTCTTGATGTGACCCTCTCCACTCATCCCTCTCCGTCTCTCCCTGCAGCTTAAAGGTCATAGTGGGTAAGAACCGTAGAAATGACGACGTCCCTGTGCAGATCTGTTGCCCTTAACTAATGAAACCTTGTCTGATAATCAAGGTAGCACCCTGCTATCCATTTAGGAGCGTTGTGTTCGTGTGTGTCTGGAGATCACGCTGCTACTACTCACACATGCTCATGAAACATTCATGATTCAGCGTGAACTCAACGAGCTGTGTCATAATGATTGAGGAAGTCGAACTCGAGCTGCTGCAAAGAAAGCAGCCGGCTGCACTCGACTCTGCCATTAATTCAGACAACTATTGTAGGATTGCATTGCACTCGCAGGTTATTGTTGCTCACTGATTAAACAAACAGATTCAATCACATTTGTAAAGACAACTCCACAGCAGCAGCAGCAGCAGCAGCAGCAGCAGAAGAGTAGGATAAAAGGTCTAAATTGCAGCACAGGGAATTGCTCGTGCAAGACTGGATTTGCTTTGTGAGAGAATTAATTATCCGAGACAAGACGGACAGATTTTTGCTTTTACTGATACTGCAAATCTGTTTAGCAACAACTGCAGCCTTGGCATACAGCAGCTTTTTTTTTTTTTTTTTTTTTTTTTACTTTGAATTGCAGATTTGGTTTGAACCAGACCAGCCAAAGTTGTGCTCCCAATTTTTATCAAAGGAGAGGAGATACAGAGGTCAGGAGGATAAATTAATCTGCTGTAGTGGGTCAAACAAAACACAGGTTATTAATTGGATTCATTGTAGAGCATAATCTTTGCTTTCCCCTCTCACCTCTGTATAAAACCTACTGGATGATAAAGATTGAGCTGCAAACTGACCGTAGAATAATCTATACATTTTCCATCAGTAGATTTCATGTCAAATGCACTTAAATTCACAACTCAAAACAGGCTTTTCAGGCAGAAACCCAAGAAGACGTTAAGATTACAAACAAAATTAAAGACATAAAACATCCTAATGCTTCTTCCAAGCTCTGGGAACAAAAGAAGCTAACTTTTATTACAACGATTATTTCAGTTTGTCATATTATACTTATGTTTCAGTTACCCCAAGTAATCAAAAAGAGGATTTGTCACAAACTAAAATCTGATTCACACATTCTGTTTTGTACGGAAGCCCTTAGTGGATTTTTTTTTATTGTTTATTCCATGTGACTCCAGATGTTTCTTGGAGGGATGCTGCGTTCAGCGCCGATATGAACACAGCAGAAAGTCTGACCTCAGAGCGGCTCAAAGCATCTGGTCAATTTACATAAAACACGTATAGATTCCTGATTTATCAGATCGTGGCCACTTTTGGACTTGTTACAAGCAGCCAGTACCCTTTCCTGTCCTCTCCATAGAACGATTTCTTTTGGAGGATTCACAGTAGCACCTAAAAGACATTTGTTACCCATGACCCACTATGTGACGCCTGTGTCCTTCACAGACAATGACACTCACTCGTCTGTTTATCCAGAGAATACGACCAACGGCTGCAGTCCTCGCCGATCCTTCAGTGAAGGCACACACCAAAATTTTAGTTTATACAGCGTGATGGAAAAATGAAGACACAGAGGCTGTTTGTTTGTTTGTGTGACATCCGAAAGTACTTGACAAGCTTTGTTATCTCGAGATAACAAGATAACAACACCAGATTTTGAGAACAAAACTTGAAAAACAAAGCAGTTAAAATGGGTATGGATGGCTGTCCTCTTCGGGCTTCCGTAGTTGTGCTCCCCTCATGTTTTTTTTTTCTTTTTTCTTTCAACTTTCAAACCCATAAAAGGATTTTCTGGACTTCTCCAGCTGTTTGTGAAGTCACCAAAGCTTTATCAGAGCGAATGTGCTCTGTTGAGTCTGTATTTAAAGTTTCAGACGTTTGAGCAAAGAGGATTGGGGGGCATCTAAAGTCTGAACCTCAATCTTTCAGTTGACATCAATAACTTTTCTCTTCCTTCTGGCATCCACGTTTGCTCACCTTATCTCTCACTCACACTCCCTCTCACACACACACACACACAGTCATATAACACACATAAAGTTCATGCACACATCACTTTGCCTCCCCGTGTGAGGCGGGGTGAGCGCTCATAGATCACACAGTGGGATAGAGGCTGACAGTGACGGTGAATGGACTCATCAGTCGATGGTAAAGGCACAACAAGGAGGCGTCACCGCTTCATTCAGGTCATTGATGTAACACACACACGCACACACACGCACACACAAACACACAACAGGTCAGTCTTTAATCATCACACACTTTGCTCACTCAAAGACATCGATAACCTCAGATAAATATGAAAAATGCAAAAGTTTGGATAAATAGTGAGTTTCAGAGAGTTTCTAATCCAGGTGATGTGTAAGGAAACTCCAAACAGACACATACATGCAAAGTACACACACACACACATGTATAAGTCACTGTCACAAGGTCAGAATGACAAACCAACAGTGTGTGTGACATTCAGGAGCAGCTGTGTGAGACACACTCTCACTCAAACCTATATACAAGTGCAGGACTGATCAACATGCAAAGCATGACTCCTGCAACCCACGAATGCAGTTTCTGATCTTAAACCTCGCAAATTTGGTTAGACACACACACAACAAGCGTGTACTCATGTGCATGTTTCTTACCAGGCAGGCCAAGACAGAGCAGGACGCTGTAGTAGATGACCGGCAGTGGTCCAAGGGGGCATCCCTGGGTAACCTCAGAGGGATGCTGCCCCGGGCTCCAGGTGCTCCCGTTGGGGGAAAAAACAGGGAAGATGTGGCTGTGCTCCATGGCCTCTTCCTCAGCTGAGCTCAGAGTCAAGAAACCCGCAAGCAAAGCACCCGGTCGCCAGTTTCGGAGAGAGGGTGCTCTGTCCTTGGGTGCCAATCAGCATGAGTGTGTGTGGAACGCGTGAGACAGCAAGGTTGAGTGTGTGAGAAAAGAGAGAGAAATAGAAGAGATGTGGTGAAAGAAGAGGGAGAAACAGGCGGGGGAGAGATGCCAAAGATGATATGTGTTAGTGGGTGATGGAAAAAAAAAAAAGCAAGGAAGGAGGCAAGAGGAGTGGTGAGAGGGAGGTGCAAAGAGGTGAGTGTGAAGGTAGAAGTGGAGAGGATGGGGAGGATGCTGCCTGAGTGTGTGAGTGAGGGGGAATGAAAGCTAGTCGAGAGCGCAGCAAAAGGAAAAAGGAGGAGGAGGGGAGAGGAGGAGAGGAGAGGAGAGAGGGAGGGAATGAAGGAAGGAGAGAGGGAGCCAGAAGAAGAGCAAGAGCAAGGGCAAGCGCTCATAAGCAGAAAGATACAGGAGGCGGAGGGTGGAGGGGAGGTGGAGGGATGCTCGGGAGGAGGAAATGGGGGTAACATGCTCCTGTGAACACAAAGAGGCAATAAAGCTGATGAGAAGTTGTCATGTGACACACTGGGACAGATAAGGGAAGAGTTAAGACGACTGGGGAGAGGAATTAAGTGTGTCTGTCCTGCAAATTCATGAGTGGTCATTTAATCACTTAAACCTTAATCTACAAATGAGTGCACGTGCATGGGAACCCACATGCACCAACATGTTTGTTGCATATCTTAAACATATCAAACGTGCATGTGACTGGACACGTGTTGCTATAGGCGGGGGGGGCGGAGGGGGGCGGAGGGGGGGCGGAGGGGGGCTCAATCTAATTGCCATGCATTGTGAACTGTCTGAATCTGCAGCTAAAATGTGTTAATGAGCACACGGCTGACACTAACAAACACATTCCTTCTTAAGAAAAACACCACGCTGATGAATCAGGCTGCAGCTGACAGTCATATTCAAACCCGCCAGTTCTCATTCAATACATCTGAAAACGGTCATTTCTGATTTAAAGAACATTTAGGAACGTGTCAGCGTGGGCATAACTCATGCAAATGAGCACGAATCTAATTAATAGACTTTCCTCTTTTATGATATGCTTATTCCCCAAACATTTAAGCCACAGTGTGCTGCTTTTATCAACCTAATGAAAGCAATGCAGCTGAAAACCTTTGGGGAATACACACACAATAACAGAGAGGAGCTGTGGAACCTGTTTATTAATTTACTCTTTATCAGCACAGTGAAAGAAAAAAAAACATGGCGGAGCCAAAAGTAATCTGTAAGTAGTCTGGAAATGGCTTATTTAGTCTGTTGGATGGTCAACACTCTCAGTATGAAGCTGTCAGTGATTCATGTGAATATGTTTATTTGGTTAAAATAATACAGTATATGAAATTAATCACATCCTTTCTGTATATTATGAGACGTAAAACCATAAAAACGCCTCAATAGCTATAAAGCTACCATGCCAACGAGCGTGACAACCCTTCTACTAACAAAAACATACATTTATCTTACTGAATACATGTCAGAGAACTCTCAGGTCTGCTCGTTTTGCAGCAGAATAGATTCTTGTCGTGGTTTGGTAAAAGTTCAATGACCCTTGTGTTACTGTTCCTCTGCTAATCCAGCACAGTCTGCTGCAGACGCCCCATATCAACAGAACATCAAATAACCAATTAAAACGGAATTTCTCAGAAAATGAACATCTGATAAGAACTAATTATTTGTGATTTTCACCTGATGTCAAGTGTGAATTAAACCGCTCCCATACAGGGCAAGAAGAGCTTCGTACTGCAACACACTGTGGGGAAATTACTGGACTCTGCTGCAAGCCATGTGTTGAAAAGGGACTGTGAAGGACTTTCTAACTGATCTTGAAAAAGTCTTACTTCTAGTTGTTTATCCTATCATAATCCACATTTTAAAATGAGATTATCAGTGCCAAAGCAGGCCATTTCTAAATGTTATTTCTCAGCTTCCCCGTTAGGTCACGTCGAAGTCCCCATCACAACACCACACCAGCTAACAAAGTTTAGCAGTGAGAAGAGAGATCTGTATTTTTCTCTGCTGAAAGGGATTTCTTGAATTCATTTTGAAGTAATAGTGGACACTGGAGCTGAACTGACAAAAAGAAATAGGACGACAGAGCAGAAGTAAGCTAAACAGGAGATTGATAGAGCACAAGCTCAAGTCTAAAACATGAGCTAAAGGCTAAAACATTAGCTAAAGGCAGAAACACAGGCTGAAGGCTAAAACAGGCTAAAGGCTAAAACGTGAGCTTAAGGCTAAAAAATAAGCTAACGGCTGAAACACAAGCTAAAGTCTGAAGCACAGGCTAAAGGCTAAACATGAGCTAAAGGCTGAAACACAGGCTACATGCAGCAGTTATACTGCACTGATCTGATCAAACTTGAGAGTCTTTCGATAAAATGAAGAGTGAGGTTACTTCAGCTCTGCTCGGTGAGGTTGGAGTTGGTAGATGAGCACTGGTTTGACACAACCTGGATTCACTTACGTTACACATTACAAAATTTGCTCGCCATGTTTCAAACAACAGCGCTATGTAATTGTTGATAAACACCTTACCTCGCCGCTTTGTGTCCGGTAAAAAGTTGCCTTGAACATAGAAAAGTAGTGTTAAAAAGAAGATCTGCTCTCCATTCATTTGCCTCAAAACAAACCTTTGAAAGAGTCACATGCTCATGACAGTGGGTGCAAGTGCTCATGGGAAACAGAGTCTTTATCTTGGAAAAAAAAACACTAGCTTTTCCAGATAGTCCTCACAGTACAGTATTTATCTATTCATTTATTTATTTATCTATTCATTTATTTATTTATTTATTTATTTTTAAATACTGGGTGTGTTAGCTGACAAAGAAACGAGCACTTGTGCAGCTCAAGAATCCCGTCCGAGAAAGAAAACGCTGAGAGGAGCAGATTATGGATTAATGCTGATAGATGCTTCAGTGTCCCAAATGAGGAACCTAAACAACAGAAGTGGTCAAAGTTGTCACATATTTGAAGGACTATTTTAGAAATAGTAAGTTGAAGTAATAAATGAGCATTTTAGTCAATGCAGTACTTCTCCAGACGTGACTGGTGTGTGTGGACTGATATAAACAACTCCCACGTTAACTTTTGGTCACAGATAGCTAACTAGCTAACAGTAACTTAGTAGTAGCGTCAATCTTTTCACAAATAAAAACATTAATTTAAAAAATGAGTGCTTCATACTCCTGGCCTTCATCTTCCTCAGTACAAGAACTGATGTAAAGTCATGGACAACATTTAACAACCTTTATAATATGACATATTTCAGTGGGGGTTTTTTATGTAGCGAGACTCATGGCTGCACAGTTAACATTATTCTCTCTGACGCTGATTCTTAATCTGCTAAAGGCTTTTAGGAGTTGTTTATGTGCCGAGAGCAGACATCAGAGCAGTCTGCATGAGTACAGAAAAACATCTCGTCCATTTAGACATCTGTCAGCTGTGTCTTTGCCGTCACTGTACATCTTCAGCACAATTTAAGGCCGACAACACCTCTCCACAGGTCTGACAAAAAAACACAACAACCCTGTGCTGTCTGAATGAGATACAGTTAATCATTAGCAGGCAGAGCTATGGCTCCGACAAAGACCTGAGGGCTGACATGATTGAAGAGTTTTACACAGGTATAAAGACAGAGTGAAAAAAAGAGGATTTGGGATTTCATGGAGGCAGAGAAATCATGAGTCACTCTCCTTTTGGAAAGCAAAGGATCACATAAGAGGTTGAGGACCATCTTTAAATCTGCTCAGGGCTCTAATTATGACCATCTCCTCCAATCAGAGAGTGGCCACTGTATTAAAGAGAGAATTATTCATACAAACTGTCAACTAAACGCTGACCTGTTTCTGATGAATGCCTCTTGAATCGGATGCAGGTAAAAGAAGGAAAGTAGTAAAGAAAGGGGGAAAGAGAGGGAATCACATGCGCTTAATTTCTCTTCTCTTCTCCTGCATGTGAACAAATGAGCTGCAGGGGACAAAGGGAGAGGGAGTGCCGCGATTAAGTGTTAAATAAAATATGGCCAGCTGACGTGAATTGATCACAGAGAAATGTGGGACAGAGGAAGGCGATTCTTCACGAGTAGCAGGCGTAGCTGAGAAAGACCCCCACAGGGGCAGTGGCTGCCTGCTCTCCATAATACTTAATACAACATCATCATTGCTCCCTGTCATGCAGGCTTAATTACACACCATCTTCCAGCACCTTGATAAAGGCATGATTGTGTTGTTGTTGTTTGCAGTTAATTCTGATACAGGACAAAGGATACTGCTCATGTGAGAGGGTGTTTATGATGCAGCGTGACAATGTAAACAAAACCAGGCCAGGTGATGTGAGTTATGCATTTCTATGTTTGTGTGTCAGTGAAGTGATGTGGCTGCACTTCTTCCTGACCTCATTACATCCTGCAGTGACATATGGGTGTGTGAATGTGTTATTAACCAATTACATCATCATTACATGCGCTGTCTGGGGAGCTTACACTGTCACATCCTTTCTGTATTGAACCGTCAAGCTCAAACATGCAAAACTCAACTCTTGTTAGTTTTTTTTTTTTTAATTAGTTCAACTTTTCTGAATCTAAAAAGAATAAAAGAGATTTAAACTGATCTAAAAAGCTGTCACGGTCTCATGTGACCAGGTTTCTTCTCTGGCAGATTGTTAGAGAGCCACAGAGCCCTGACCTCAAACGCGAGTGAGTAATGAAAAGCCGATAAGGTACATGTGGTTAGAGTGACTCTTAAAAGAAGGGAGACCCATGGATTTTGCCTGTTACACAGTATCCATCAAAAAGCTGTCAAGAATCAGGTGGCATTAATTATGGATGCCTTGTATAAAGGATGGGGTGTTTGTTTAGCCGGCCTGTAAAATTGGAGCCTGGATTTGAAAAGGACTGGGTCAGTGAGGTGACACGTGAGTGCTGCACCTCCAATTTTGAGCTGGCACTCAAAGAATAATGAGAGGAGATGGAAGAAACAGGAGCAAGAGAGAGAGAAAGAAGGACAAGGTGTTGAATAAAATAACAAAAAAAGACAGAGATAGATGGATGATTGTGGAAAGAGAAATACTGCCCCTTTGTAAGCAGCATGCAGTAAGTGCTCCAACACGTGGACGGACAAACTGCACATGTATGAGCACATGCATGTCAATAACAACTTTTTATTCCACCCCAGACTACGATCACAAGGGAAATTATCACAGTCTTTTTCATTTACACATCTAGTTGCAGAGCAGCAGGCTGGGGCAGGCTCTCCCCACCTTCAGGTGAGTCACCCTGGACTGGGCAGTTCTGATTCTATCCCAGCCCGGCACTAGAGACCAGCTGGTTCAGACAGGCTCTGGTAATTCTTCCGTTATTAGACTTGGGAATTGAGACATTTAACACGGCTGCAGCTGAGACTAAAGCCCCACGGCCCTGTCTGCAAATTACATTGCTCTCACAAACAATCAGATTGAAATAAGGCCACTGAGAAGCAACTTCTGAAGGTCCTTGATAGCTCACTATTCAGGAGCTCTTATATTTGTATGTGCATATTTCATCATTTACACCAAGAATCACAAACTTACAACCCCAATTCCAGTGATTGTATAAAAACAAATGAAAACAGAATTCAATGATTTACAAATCCTGTTTAACCTGTATTCAGTTGAATACACTACAAATACAAGATACTTATTGTTCAAACTGATAAACTTTGTTTGTTTTTTTTGTTTTGTTTTTTCAAATATTCACTTATTATGAATTTGTTGGCTGCAACATGTTTGTAAAAAGTTGAGACAGGGTCATGTTTCCCACTGTGGTCCATCACCTTTCCTTTTAACAACACGCAATAAGCTTTTAGGAACGGAGGACACTAATTGTTGAAGCTTTGGAGATGGAATTCTTTACCATTCTTGCTTGATGTTCAGCTTCAGTTACTCAACAGTCTGAGGTCTCCCCTTGTCGTATTTTGCGCTGCTTAATGTGCCATACATTTTCAATGGGAGACAGGTCTGGACTGCAGGCAGGCCAGTCTAGTACCTGCACTCTTTTACTACGAAGCCACACTGTTGTAACACCTGCAGAATGTGTCTTGGCATTGTCTTGCTGAAATAAGCAGGGACGTCCCTGAAAAAGACGTGGCTTGGATGGCAGCATATGTTGCTCCAAAACCTGTATGTACCTTTCAGCATAATGGAGCCTTCACAGATGGTCAAGTTAGCCATGCCATGGGCACTAACACACCCCCATACCATCACAAATGCTGATTGCCAATCCTGATGATCCTTTTCCTCTTTGGCCTGGAGGACACCACATCCATGATTTCCAAAAACAGTTTGAAATGTGGACTCGTCAGACCACAGCACACTTTTCCACTTTGCGTCATTCCATCTCAGATGAGCTCGGGTCCAGAGAAGCCGGCGGCGTTTCTGGGTGTTGTTGATATGTGTCTTTGTCTTTGCATGGTAGAGTTTGAACTTGCACTTGTAGATGTAGTGATGAACTGTGTTAACTGACAATGGTTTTCTGAAGTGTTCCTGAGCCCACGTGGTAATATCCTTTACACAATGATGTTGGTTTTTAATGCAGTGCTGCCTGAAGGGTCAAAGGTCACGGGCATTCAATGTTGGTTTTCAGACTTGCTGCTTGTGTGCAGAGATTTCTCCAGATTCTCTGAATCTGATATTATGTACTGTAGATGAAGAAATCCCTAAATCCCTTGCAATTGTACATTGAGAAACATGTTGGACTATTTGCTCACGCAGTTGTTCACAAAGTGATGGACCTCGCCCCATCCTAGCTTGTGAAAAACTGAGCCTTTCGAGAATGCTCCTTATACCCAAACATGACACTCACCTGTTTCCAGTAAACCTGTTCACCTGTGGAATGTTCCAAACAGGTGTTTTTTGATCATTTCTCAACTTTCCCAGTCTTTTGGTGCCCCTGTTCCAACTTTTCTGGAACGTGTTGCAGGCACCAAATTCAAAATGAGTGAATATCTGCAAATAAATATAAAAATAAATATCTTGTTTTTGTAGTTTTTCAAGTGATTATGGTTTAAACATGATTTCCAATTTAGTATGCTGTTTTATGTATGTTTTACACAACGTCCCTACTTCACTAGTATTAGGGGTTGAAACATAAAATATCTAACACCCTATTGTTGGCTCACAATTCCTTCCTGAGTGATGCATGAACTATAAACTGTTTTTTCTAAATGCAATTTTTGTAACCTTCACAGACTCTTAACTCAGAATTTCTCAACTTTTCCCATCCATTTCGTTCTGTCTACTTTGATTTGACTGGTCTGCTTTAGTTGATGTGCGTATGCTATCGTCTAGACTGATGTGTTTGTTTGCAGTCAGGCCTCTACTATTGATCATAGAGATAGCATCCTGTTTTTGTTTGATTGAGAGAGCACATCAGAGGATGTCATAAAGAAAATATAATTCTGCACAAAATTGCACAATAAATCCAGGCACTGAAGCTGCACTCAGTGTTCGTTTTTTACTTTTTTCCCACCCTGGGGAAACGTGGTGAGTCGATAAGTCAAGATATCAAGAAAACAAAGATGTACTCATTTTCAGTCAGGACACCTAACTCATATTAGAGAAGATATAAAACAGTTCCTTTAACACACTTTTCTAAATATTACCATCAAGTAAAGGCAGCCTATTCAATGAAAATATTAGATATTATGTCTTGAGTACTATTTTGTCATTCGTATACCAAAAAGTACTGTCTCATTTGAGTCTATTTTGACTGGTTATGTTTTCTCTGTTGGTCTACAACCTTAAAATTTTAACATATAAATTTAACTGATTGGCTCTATAAACTCGACTTTCATCTGACTTTTTTTTAACTTTTATTAACTACTTCATTATACAATATAAATAATAATAATAAATAAACATATACATTTAACATTACTTGTGACATAATGAGAGAAAGACAAAACGGGAGGAAAAAAGAAATTAAAATGAGAACATAAAAGATAATCTTACTCAAAAATTAAAGTAATATGCCAGGATGAGAGAGAGAAAAACACTTTCATCTGATCTGAAGTCTCTTAAGAACACAAAGTTCCTCTTCGGTCCTGCACACTCCTCTGTCTTCTTCGCCTACACCGCCCTCTAGCGGCTACTCTTCGCTATCACATCAACAGTGTGAAATAAAATAGGTAGTGCGTTGGCTGGCTCAGATGTGGTCATACCCTGTTAATCTGGTGCAATAGGCCCGACCCGTGTAGAAGGTAGTGGGGTTTCGGTAGGACCAGACTGGGTCCGGTACCACGAATCTATCTGGAGCGGTACGTACCGAGCGTCATGTTGTTCTGTTGTTATTGATGTAGCTGACCGTTACTCGAAGCTGCGATGCTGAGCTGTGTGACCCACCCTAAATACAGTGTCGGATTTGTCAGTACTACATTATTATTGAACCATTAACACTGCAGAACCTTTTTGACGCTGTATTCCGATTTTACAGAACCATAAACTATGTGTTATACTTTATTTTCTCTCTCTCTGTTTCTGCTTTGTTACATCACTGGCTAATGCTACAAAGCTGCTGAATGCTAAATGCGTAGTGTTGGGCTATCTAGCTAAAGTGTTGCTGTCTTCTGAGCAGGTTACTTTGAAATATAATCTTTAAAAGGCATTTTGTGTTTGTTCACAATGTTTGAACAAATACAGAAGAAGTGCAACAAGCTGCAAACAGCAGAATCAGTGGTGATAAAAAGCATGAGGTCATTTACTGGACATCAGTCGTCATACAAAAAAAGGTAGCAGTTAAAAAATGTCGAATTTGACGCCTTCACTTCAGACTTTTAGTGTTTATTTGGAGTGGAAGGTTAGACCCCATCTATCAGAAAAAAAAGACAGAGAGAACAGTTTTATTTATGTATTCTGATGTAAACAATATATCTAATCTTTAGTCGTGACATATACAGTCATTAATTAAAAATAATTTGATTTATTTTTTATTTCAGATTCAAAAAAAAAAAACACTGAAGAAAAAAAAAATGCTTTCTAAAGGCTGCAAAGTGTAATTTTGTGGTCTCAGTGCAGCTGTCATTAAACTGATTTATAGATGTATGCAAAAAGGCATATATTCAGAAATGAGGATTAATTATTGTGTGCACATTGTTTGAGAAATCCAGGCATGATGAGATGACCTGAAACATTAAATAGTATTGATTTTGCTGCTTACATCTCATTTTTTTTCCTGAGCACCACGTCTGTTATCTGTTGTAGGAGTTCAGGGCGAGTCCTTCTGCACCGACAGCTTGACTGAGATCAGACCTCTGAGTCACCATGAGCTGCTCGTGCACGTCTGCTGCTCTGCTGTGTCTGCTGGTTGGGGCCGTGGCTGCTTTTCAGGTCCCACAGAAAGGTGAGAGGGACCAGACGAGCGTTTGTTTTTGTTTTGTTCTTCTATTTTCCTTCCCAGATTCCACTTCTCTCTTTTACGTGCCACAGTTATTGCTTAAAATTCATCTGTATGTCAGCTTTCATTGATACGCTTTGGCTCTTATAGATACAGTGTTCTTGGAGAAGCAGCAGGCCAGTTCCCTGATCTCCCGTCAGAAGAGAAACAGTGACTCATCGGCTCAGCCTGCCACCTTGGAGCAGCTCTGCATGGAGAAGGTCTGCACCTACGAGCAGGCCAGGAACATCTTTCAGGACTCGTACCGCACAGTGAGCACCACGTTTTCTCTCTTCCACCTCAAATCTTCTCTGCTTCATGAAAACACTTCAAACACTCAGGATCGTACCACGCACTCATCCTCCACATTTTCTCTTGCAGGATATCTTCTGGTCTGTTTATGTCGGTAAGTGCTGTAGTAAAATGGTTTCCCATCACTGCTCAGTCGTTACCAATACATTAGATTTCCTTCGAGACATGCTTTCTGTGTTTAGATGGAGACCAGTGTGCAGAGAAGCCCTGCAAGAATGGAGCCTTGTGCTCAGACAGTGTTGGAGGCTATGACTGCGTCTGCAAGTCTGGGTTTTCTGGAGTCCACTGTGAAAAAGGTGAGGAGGTGATGCCAGCCAATTGTGTGTGATCATCATTGTTAACTTCTCATCGAGTGAGCACTGAAAGCCACCCCTTTCCTTTCCCTCTCTCCAGATCAGACCATGTGCTCGCTGAAGAAGGACGAGGGCTGCTATCAGTTCTGTAAACCAGGCTACACGTCTTATGAGTGTTCCTGCGCACGTGGATGGAAGCTGAGCCGCACAGACAGGAACAAGTGTGAGCCTGCAGGTATGTTTGTTACATCTTTTTTTTTCTTATTTAAAAAAAGCAGCATATTTTTTTAACAAAAGCACATACAGTATGTCTGATTTGTAATACAAACACAAAGGATGAAATTAAATATGATATTTCTGGACCAATATGCAGCTCTAATTTCCTTATCTATAAAATAAAGACTTACTGTCAGTAAATTGGATCATACATAGATTTTTTTCTATTATTTTTGAAAAGGCAATGACTTCACCAAAAAATATTCACTGAAGATGATTTTTGAGTTAAGCGTTAAAAGCGTGGTGATCCCAGCCAGCTTCAAGAAACCACACACAGGACTAGCACAGAAGCTAAGCTATCAACACTCGCAGATGGTAAAATTAGCTTCGCCTGCAGCAGTGTGTAGTCTAGTTTCTGTGCTAATTCACTGTCCCATTTCTCAACACGGCAGTTGAGCTGACTTTTGAGTATCTCGTTAAACTTCAGAAACCCCAAACTATGGCTTTAATATTTCAAAAAACAAAAGGAACAGCTAGCTGTGCCATCAGCAGCACTGTAACAAGAAAGGGAGAAAAATCCAAGGAGACAAAGTAATAAACCTCATCTCACATTGTTCCCTCAGTGCCCAACCCCTGTGGTAAAGTAAACAGTCTGAGTCGCTGGAGTGAGAGACTGGCCAGCAACGTTCGCAACAACTTTGAAGGACTCGCCTGTGGTTATGGAGAGTGTCCCTGGCAGGTACACACACACTTTTATTCCGTCTCCTATTACACGTCACATTGAAATGAACTGTCCTTTACTGCATCGCTATGATTTGGAGTTTTATGGCTGCATTTTAATATGAGGGTTTATTGGTTGTTTTCAGGCCCTTCTGAAGAGCTCTGAGTCCGCAGGTTTCTGTAGTGGAGTCATTCTGAAGGAGAACCTGGTCCTGACTTCAGCCCAGTGTGCCAACAAATACAAATCCTTCCAGGTGGCTGTTGGTAAGTACACAGCTGTTTCTTAATTTAAAGTTCACAAACTTTCAAGTTGGCAAGTTCGTTCCAGAGTTCGGACTTCAGAGGTACGGGAGTCTGCAGGACGATCCTACTACTATTGGAATCCTAGCGGACTTTGCTAGCATCTACTTCCACGTACCTACACGTCACATCCCATTTCATTGCCGGCAGTTTGTTGACGTTTAATTTTACCCAACTCGTCCAACGTTTCTGGGTTTCAAACAAAATTCCGTTACAAATAAATATGTTATTCATATTTTTACACGGCAGCAGCAGATACTTAAAGTTGGGCGTCATCTCCACGACCTAAACCGTTTTAATGCAGACTTTGAATTGGAACAGAACTTTGGCTCTGAATGATGACGTAACACAAGTCTGTAAGTCCAGAATTATGCTGAAGTACACATACTGAAAAACAGCTATGGATTCATAAACACAGTTATCAAAAGTTGAGGTAAGGCTCAATAATGACCAAAAGCAAGATGTGTAGGACATACCATTTGATACTTGAAAATTTCACAATAAAACTAAATTTTTAAACCATTCCCACGATCACTGTTTTCATCAAAACAATTTATTAAAATATTTATAAAAATCCTTGATGAGGTCAAAATCCTCTTCTTTGAAATGTTAACTCTTAAAAGCCTGACTCATCAAAATAAATAAATAAACAGAAAATTCTAATTTAAAAAGAAAAAAATAAACAAAACATCATTCTATTGTTTTGTCACTGCCCGTTTTCAAAAATGATTTTCTCCGTTCTGGTCCAGACACTGCCGACAACAGGAAGCGATGGAATTTTAGAATGAATTTTCTTTCTTCAAAGTTGAGTCTGGCTGCCACCATTCGGTTCAATGGGTTCAATCTGCAAAGAAGAAACAAACAGTTGAGTTATCAGCTGCTGAAAGGTGTACACATTTTTTGGGACACCCTGTATATATTGCTTATGTGAATAACAATTTAGATTTTATTGTTATCGCAACTTCTTGAAAATCATCAATGATGGTCCTGAAAAAAAAAGTGTGTGGATGATTTCCTGACAACAGCCATTTTTAAAAGGGCCAAAATATAACTTCAGCTGCCTGTGGGAATGATAATCTTCAAGGAGGTAGAGGACATAAAAAAAAAAAAAATTAAACAGGTTTTCATTGAAAATATTTATCATGTTGATGAGAAAGAGGCCTTTGATACGTGTATCAAATATGATACGTTTGGAAATAAAGGGTTAACTGAAATATTTGAATGTATATTCAGCACTCAGAGAGGATGTTTCAGAACTGTTGACTCATCTTTCTCCACATCAGTCTGTGTGCGTAACCTTCCTCCCACCATCACTCTCTCGTCCTTCCTGCATGTCCTCAGGGAAGCGCGGCATTGACAGTGAAACTGGAGAGCAGACGCTGTACGTACATCTGATTCATGTCCACCGAGGCTACGTGGAGGGTCGCCCTGAGAACGACCTGGCTGTGATCGAGCTCCGCGACCGCATTCAGCTGAAGAGAGATGTGGTAGCTGCTTGTTTACCAGAGAGAGACTTTGCTGACAACATCCTGATGTCGGAAGACAGCGGCGCCATCATCACAGGATGGAAAGAACCCCAGGGGTCGTCTGCTTTCCAGGGAGCTCTTACTCTAAACCAGCTGGAGTACAGGAGTCTTCCTCAGTGTCTGGACGCTCACCCCAACCTGATGACCAATAAAATGGGCTGCACCACTCCCAGGACCAATGCTGACTGCGCCATGGGCTCCGGAAGTCCCCTGCTCACCCTGCACAGAGAGGTGTTCTTCCTGACGGGGGTGGTCAGTCAGCCACCAGGAGGCGACTGCACCAAAGGGTACATCTTCCAGAAAGTGTCGCGTCATCTTAGCTGGCTGCAGCGCCTCATGGGCTCACGTTAGAGGTCGTAGTTTCAGACAGTATACGATTCACAGGAAAGTATAACGTGAATACAGGGAAATAGGATTTTCAGTGTGCAATTCTTTTTTAGTGTTGTTATAATTCTGTCTTTTAATAATCTCCATCTCCTACTTCAACACTACCCTAACAAACTCATAGTCGAAGCTTCTCGTCTGTGTCTGAGGGCTTCTTTATTTATCCACAAGGTGGCTCTCTTATAACATAAACAGGGAGACTCCTCCTGTGTGTGTCTGCTGCAGACTAAGGCTCAGTTAAAGATGCAGTGAATTATTCCGCATGTGTTTTGTGACGTGAGTTCACCTCTTAATTACCTTTGAGCGATGCTCTTTTAAGTAACTACTGTCCTGTTTGACATGCGCCTCGTAACACTACAGGTAATCACTGTTCTGTGAATGTAATAAACCCAATACCACACATTTGCTTTCATGTGTTTTATTAAAATTCTTAAGAAGGTGGGAAAGAAAACAGCTGAACAAACATTTTAAATATTTTTTAAAGAGAGGCTTTTAAAGTTTAGGTGTAAAGGCTATAAGCTTTTTCTATTAAAGCCAAAAGAAGATGGGTTAAAGTAGAAAATTTAAAAAAAAATAATAATAAAAAATTTTAAAAACAAAAATACTTTCTGTTCTTTTTATGCCATTTTATGTGTGTGTTCATATTGGATAAGCTATTTCAGATGAAAATGATGACTGATTTAAAGCTCTGTTAAACTATGAGGCTGCATTCTGCAATGATGGGAGAAAACGTCACCATTAACCCAAACTAGTCCAACTTTTTGCATCAAATTAATACAAAACTGTTCCACCAACTTGGGAGATCTTGGACATTTTATCAACTTTAATGTGTGTTTTGGTCAGAGGAGGAGTAATGCTTGAACTGCAGCGCCTCCAGCTGGATGACCTGATATCTGAGTATTAACCTGTCAAATCCCAAATTTTTCCCTGTAAAATAACTGCATGCATTTCATTCCTGAGATCTCTCCGGTACATAATCTGTGACTTATTTCCTATTTTTATTTTCTCCTTATTCCTCTTCCAATTATTATTATTATTACCTTTTTATTAATTGATACATATATATTTGTATATTCATATTTTGTGATTTTAAAACTTAAAATAGCTACCCAAATTAAAACCAACACTTCAAGAGATTCCAGAATATTTAAAAAAAAAAAGAAGATGAAGAAAAAAGAAAAACTGGCAACTTTTGTTGCCAGTATGATAAAATGGGTAAACGTAACTTCATTAAAAGCAGTGTAAAAGGGTTGATGATAGATTAATGTTGCATTTACAATGCATCTGATACTTCAGTGTTAACTTTGTGGCTTAAGAAGCTTAGATTAAATTTAAATTATTTCACCAATTTTCATGACACTTCATAAAACATAGGGTAGATTTTGAGTACTTGGGTAAACAGATAAGTAAAACCTAACTAACAGCCTCATGGTGGCACTAAAGAGAGAGTCGAGGCTCATCACTTATGTTTTCTTTATCCTCCAATGAAAACAAACTCATGTGAAAATTTAAAGGAAGCTCTTCCTGTGGTTGTAGAAATATTTAGGACCAAAGTAGCCAAACTCCTCTGCAAGCATGTATTAGAACAAAACGTACCCGTGTTAAAAACAAATACACTCATGTAGAGGTGACATAAGGTTTAAGACTCTTTGCTGTCTAACATGGTTGAAAAGCTGTAAGAGCTTAAAAAAGACGAGCATCAGATCTGCTGTTTTTATATGTATGATGCAACAGTGGAATCAAATAACAGGAACGAAGCTCTGAATAACTACCAGTCATATATTCCCTTTTTATCCCAGACCATATTAGCTTGCCCTCACCGTCACATACCCCTGTGTTGTCTGGCAACATTTTCCCACAGACACTCGCCCTCTGCAGTCTTCTCACAGCCTCCCCCGTGAACAAGGCCAGGACCATGTCACGCAGGGAAAGAAAAGATGAGGCAGTGTGGGTAAGAGACGCCACATAACAAAAAAAACCTGGCCTGCCACTTTTGATCGGGCGCTTGAAAAGGACAGCTCTGAAAGCCAGGGCCCATGTTGGCTGTTGCCATGGTGCTCACCTAGGAGATGGCTCCTTGCTCCCAAAAATGGCTCGGCTCCTTTACTGGGCCATCCAGTGGAGATTAATTTGAGTGGAGCTCCTTCCTTCCTGGGTCTGGTCCTGCTCTCTGGTCCTGCCAGCTCCATTTAAATGCTCAAGCTTACATAAACACAGAGATGCATAAAGAGCATGCACCGAGCCAAGAAGGAGCTAAACTTCACCTGCACTCTCTTAAATTCAGTTCTGTTCAAAGAATCACTCAAATATCAAAGAGCTGCTGCACCCGTGTGGTTTTATTCCCAGAATCAGACCTAGAATCAGAGGCGAGGACGTGATGTGAATGCAGACAGGAGCAGAGGGGGAGATGTTTGAGAGGCTGAGAAACCAAAGAGAGGAGACAAAGAGATGGACATGACTTACAGATGAAGACAGAGAGATCTGAAATTTGCGATGTTGATACAAAGAATCCATCATTCATCGTGTGGATAGACTGATGGCCCTTTAGTATATTGAACATGAATGAAAAGGCCTCAGAGAGAAACATTAGCGAGGCCATTACTGAAGGAGGAAAGTGAAAGCACTTAATGCCAAAGGTTTCCACTTCTATTAATGTTGATACTGCTGAACTAAACTGCTGCAAAGTGTTGAAATGATTCAATTTAAGCCCACTGAGTTTGGCGTGTGGCTACATCTGGTCAGTGTCCTACTAAATCAGTAATCCTTTACTCTCCCCAAACCCCAAAAACAGTTGCATGCTGTGAATGCAAATCCTACAGGCCTGTGTGTGTGTGTTGTGCATGCATGTGTATGTTCGTTCATATGTGCAACACATACATGCTTATTTGTGCTTGTGATTTGGCTGTAGACATCAAATGACAGACTTTTCAGAGGGATTATCTGTCTGTGTAGTGCAGGGGTGTCAAACTCAAATACGAAGTGGGCCAAAATTTTAAATTGAACAAAGCCGCGGGCCGAGGTTGAACAAAGAACCTTTTAATATGGAACCAAACAAGTTTTGATTTAACAATGAATATTCAACAAGTAAGGCTTATATAACTTTAAAGTGCAGGTGTGCAAAATCGAGTTGTTAATAATACCAATACTAATAATACTACCAATAATTATAATAATAATAATAATAGGGGTGCACTGGGGCTTTCAGCCGAAGGAGTGCGCAAGAAGACGGATCACTATCTTCCTAATACATCCATGACCGCTACCATAGACTCTACTGAGGGGTGTCTGCCTCTGTCCTAATTGACGTGCCAAAACAACAGCAGAGCATTATGGGATTTGTAGTTTAAGCGGTGAATGCGGTGTTACAGCGCTGCCGCCGTATAATACCGGTGGGCCAGCTCTAATATTAATTTGAAATTGCCTCGCGGGCCAAAAGTAATTACACTGCGGCCCAAATTTGGCCCGCGGGCCAGAGTTTGACACCTATGGTGTAGTGTCTGATTCCACACAGGGGGTTAGCTGTACGTCTGAGCATTGTAGGTGATGCATGACCTATGAAGGCATGCCCATGATCTCATCCAATAATCTCCCTCCTGTCAACATCCATGTCCCCAATTTTTCCCCCAACACAAAACACAGAGAGGGGGGTCTGCGGTCAGACTGGGTGGCAAAGCCTTCTCTCCTCTCCCACCCTGACTCAAACTCTGCCCCATGCCAGACAGAGGAGCTTCCACTTGGTTGGGTAATTGTGCAGGAGGGTGGAGGTAACGCAGGCCCTCCAGAGGTTAGAGCCTGGACTGAGAGGAAGTGGATGAAACAGAAAGAGAGAAATAGAAGGTAGATTTTTTTATATATATATTCAGCTGTACTCTGTTTATTGTTATTGGATGTTTGAAGTCTACAATCATCACGTATCAAACAGATTTTTAATGTACTAGTTTGAATTAATTCTACATCGCTTCTGTTTGCTGTTGGGTGTTATACAGCTCATGTCCTATTTTCTTTCTGTTTGGTTAGTTAAGCCTTGTTCTAAAATAAGCCCAATGACTAATTTATTTTTGCATTATATATATATATTTTTTTTCCAACAGACTGTTTCTATTTCTGGAGCTTAATTGAGCATTGTTTATCCATGCTGCACTGTCCTGTTTTTGGTCCTGATATCCTGGTTTTTTCTTTCTATAACCTCTTCGTTTTAAAGCTGCTTTACAAGAGTCGATGTGCTTATTTCTGTGTCATAGTGCCAAAAAAAAAGAGTGAAGAACAAAATGAATGCTCTAACTTTGCAATTTCTTTAATCCTGTTTTTCAAGTCCAATGCATGATGAAACATATATACAAATAAATACACACTCGCACACACACACACAAATATAGGTGGTGTTAGCCAATCAGTCTGACATAGTGCTGGCTGATAAGCATCAGAGGACAGCGTTAGTGATAGATGTAGGAATACCGAGCGATAGCAACATCAGGAAGAAGAAACACAAGAAGCTGGAGAAATACCAAGGGCTGAAGGAAGAGCTGGAGAAGATGTGGGGTGTGAGGGCAACAGTGGTGCCAGTGGGACACTGGGGGCTGTAGCACCCAAGCTGGGAGGATGGCTCCAGCAGATACCGGGAACAACCAAGGAACAGCTAAGATATATATGTTTATACTCACTATTTCATTCCTTTAACTGTCAAATAAATCACTCACTACATGTTTGCTGTGGAAAATAAAAACAAAGATTTTTTACTGACATTTAAAAGTTCTGTAGAGAAATAATCATCTTCCTGATGGCTTTTGTAAGCGTTGGTATTGATTTGAGTTTGTTTTCTTAGATTAGCTCAGTGCTAACAGGCTAACAGAAGACCAAAACATCATGGCAGAATTTTTTTTCTATCAGGATGCAAAAAATTTAACAATAGTCAGTACAACATAAGACGTCAGAGGCAATAAATGACTAAGGACATAAGTGCAGGTAACATGAAATATTTATTAAACACATATCCAAACACACACTTACTTCGAAAACCACTTAAGCACAACAAAGACTCAATGAGATGATTAAAAACAGAAGTAAACAGAGTATATATATATATACATTCAGGGTAACAAGAACGAGACAGGTGTGTGAAAAGACAGGTGCGACTAATTGGTTTAATTAAAGAGGAGGGAAACACAAGGGCAGGGGATAAAGTCGACACAGGGAACAGGAACTAGAAATAAAACAGGAAACAGAAGAGAACTGGTCTGCTCATAAAGCTTTACCTTCAGCATGTGACATGCGGACCTGATGACAGAGGAGGAAGGTAAATCCTGGCGCTGCCTTTATTCCACTGACCTCACCCTGACCCTTCAGGGGTTAAGTCTTGTTTAGAGCCAGAGGGAAACCTGAGAAGCTAACAGTGAGATCTCAAAGACTCACTGAATGAAAACAAGTGTGTTACGGAGCATGTGCAGGTCTCTGAAGTGCTCAGATGAGGCTTTTGTTATTGGGAAACAGCTTCACATGTGCCTGCCTCTGTGTATGATTCCTGCCTTCCAGATATGGAAAATACTAATCTGCATGCGACTTGTTCATGGTTGACCTCACAAAGTCACACAACCTTCAATGAAGCTCCTTCTTCTGAGTGGTCATGCTGTTCTGAAAGGTCGTGGGTTTTCAGTGTGACAGCTGGAGGGTTTAAATCACGTGGTGGACAGGTGAGATCGGGTTAATCTAAGCATATTATCTTTATTACAGCACAGGTCTTCATGAGTGAGCTAACACAACGATATCTCTTAATGTACAAGAGCCCAAATTTCAAAATCAAAGGCTTTAAAAAGCCTGGGAAAGAACTTACAAAACTGTCATAACATGAAGTAATAATGCACCACATAATGCTTCAGAGGCTCCTTTCCAGATACTTTGACTAACATCCTCAGTTCCTGTACGACAGGTTGCAGTCTATTAAAAATGGGACGTGTGTCTGAAAACAAAGAGGTCTTTAAAATAGGTATGTCTTCCTGCTCATTCTGGACACCTGCATCCTGTCATAGTGAATACATCCTGTGAGGTCATGGGCTCTCGTCCTGACGCATGTCACTGGAAACAGATGCAGCGTGCGGACTGTGCGTCGACCACACTGCTGGCTCTCCTGTGCTTCATTGTGTTGGGCCCGGCTGAGGTCTTGACGATGGGTGAGGCAGCCTCTGGACACGAAATGACGGGAAGGATGAGACAGCAGACAGAGGGAATGTGAAGGCAGGAAACACAATAATATTGGAGTTGCAAAGTTTTGAGAGGGGAAAGAGATTAATACATGAAAATTACAGCCTCAAAGTCAGTGTTTCCTGCTTCTCTGAAATTGGATGTATTTTGGAACAAAATTGTATTTTATTGTTTAGCTTCAGTGGATCATTTCAGACCAAGAAAAGCAACTGAAGATTAGCTTTCAAATCATATTTATGTACTAAATTCTCTCAAATTGATAAAAATGAAATAAAACTAATACAAAAATATTCAATTTATGCTATCACATTCACACAGTTTAGATGATCTGAGGTCCTCACAGCCAGGAGATATTAACAACCATGAGCTAATTAATTCACCCTTAAGTCTGAATGGATTTTTGATTCCAACTTAGAGCTGATTTCTTTAGTTATTCTTGAAATGTTTTGATAAAAAAGAAAAGAGACAAATCTGCCGTACAGAATCCTGAAAGTCTCATAGGGTGAGATCATCAACTTCCACCCTTGTCTTCCTCAGGCTCCGTACTTTGAACTCATTTGTTGTAAACTACAACAAATTGATTTCATCCTGTTTGACGTTTTTTTGAAAAGTTAAATAACTGCTGTAAAAAAAACATCAGACATAAAACTAAAAATTTGTTTTTTGGGAGATTTGATGATGACCTTTGATCTTTCACTACCAAAATCAAATCCTCTCATTTGTCCGTTGAAGCAAGTCCTATAAACAAATTTGAAGATTGTCCCTCTGTGAGTTCCTTAAATGTAACTGAGCCTGTTCCAACACTGAAATATAATAAATCCCAAAGGAAATGTGACAGACAGGGCTGGTGATACTGTTGTTCCTGTAAACATGACACCCTCTCATCATGTGCACTTCTCATTTAAGGACAATAAGTCAGCAGACAGAGCCAAAATTAGTCCACAGCCTGTCTGTAAGCTATATTAGAAACAGAAACTGAGCTCCAAACATGATCGTATGGATACGGAGCAACCCTTTCATCTTCTATTAATAAGAAGGACTTCTCCATGTGTAACCGTGGTTATGAGTGTTAACATGCTCACATGCAGTGGATAAACATCCCTACGCCTACACAGCTTATAAAAAAACAGAGTATGAAAAAAATCAAATAATCAGGCACAAAAATTATATTGTTACTGTTGTGTCCTCTTTGTTTTGTGAGAGAATTAAAGAAGTGTTTTGTTACTTTTGGAAAGCTAGCTGGAGGATTTCCCTTGTGTACGTCTTTACGCTAGCTTAAAGTAACTGTCTCTTAGTTACACTTCACTAATAAACACAAAGACAAAGCAGTGCTATTGATCCACTTATCTCCTACTCAACCTAACAGCTACAGAGCTAAAACGCTTCAGTATCCTCATATCTGGACTCGTTTTTTCAGATCTCTTAATCAGTTATTTGACAGGTCCAAAGTATTTGTCTCTTACACACTAAAACACCACAAAATGGGCCTAATTTATCTGACCAACAGATCTTAAACACTCTACTGACCTCCTCCTGGAAGGTATTTAAATGAGATGTTCTTCCAAATCCACTTACAGTGATTAGCTCTGTCTGGTAGTGTAACAATAGGCCCTTTTTTAGCACACAGTCCCTCATCGTTGATAACAAGGATGACAGAAATAAAGGTATTGATGAAGTACTGCCCGGGCCTGCAGCTGATAAAGCGAGGGACCCATTAATCTCCTCAATCATCCTGTTACGAGCAGTGACCCCTCCCCCTCCTCCCATGCTGTCACTCTCCCAGGCTGCACCTGTCAGATTAGCCTCACATCCTCAGCTGCCACTCCATATGATACGCCTTCTTATTGCCCGCAGCCTGCATGTCTGCTCACTTTGCATGTATTTATGCGTTTAAGTATGTGAAAGGAGAAGTTGTGGGGGTAGCGTTCCCATCCCAGAATGGGTGTGAGGGTGAAATCTGAATGTGACCGGTTGTTTCTTTGCTAAACGGATAAGCACTCATGCATTTTATTGACTTCATTTTTCTGTGATGAAATATTTCAGTTATGTTCAGGAGATTTAGAGAAGAGAGATGCATGTAAATATAAATAAAGCATAACTACCAACAAAACTGAAATCACTATTGTCAACACACAATAAACAAAGAGCTAGCTCACCCAAATAATGTGTGAAGTTTTTATATCTGTGGTCAAAATTCAGTCACTTACTCAAAAAAATGTGTTAAAACTTGAGGACCTCTTTGCTCCGAACCAAATGGATTTACCAGATACTTTGAAAACTTTCTCAGAAGCTTTGCAAAACGTTCACACAGTTAATGACATTTGCGATTTTTTGCTCCTCTTCCCCTTATTGGCTGTTATATCGCCACCTACTGTTGGGACACGTGCGGAAAGTTTCCTGAAAATTTTTGCTCAGGAATATTTTAAATTTCCAGGATTTTGTTGCCATCAACTAAAATATTTTTTTTCTAAAAATTTTCGGGAAATTTTGTCGCTGAAAATTTTTGGATTTTTTTTCTTCTCATCAACATAATTTAAAAATATTGCATTTGACATGTTCGCATGCATGTCTTTATATATGCATGTCTTTATATTTATACATGTATGTGAACAGGTAAATGCAGTTTAAATAAACTGCCATTAGTTTCTGAAAATTGGCATGGAAAGTTTTCAAATTTGAAATTTCCGGAATTTTGCAACCCTAATTATTTAGGGTTCACCATGCTCTGCTCAAACTGCAGTGGTAACTTATTTATTTATTTATTTATTTATTTATTTATTTATTTATTTATTTATTTATTTAAACCTGATGACAGCATTGCCTCACAAGACTTCCACATGCTCCCATCATGCACCAGGATAAAGGCAGAATGTAATGGATGTCCGGGTGGGGGTAGTGGGAGCTTCACCACTGAATCCCCCCCACCTCTGGTAGATGGACTGGAGCAGCTGAGCGGACGAGCATGTGACGAGAGAGAGAGAGAGAAATAATAAGCAGCAGAGTGCATCAAGCACCATGGAACAAGAAGAGCATCCTGGAAGAGACGGTTGATTACTTTCAAAATAAAAGCATCACGTTCTTAATTAAATAACTAAACGTGGACTAATCATAAGGAATAAGAGTATTCATGCGTAAAGACAAATGTGACCATCAAAAATGTCATTACTGGTTATAATACTTCTTTAACATCCTTTAGGAAGCAGTATGATCCGAACTGATGCTGGCGAAGTTGGTAGTTCAGTTCCCTTCTCCGTCGAATTACACAAGTTTACCATGTTAGTGTGGAACAGGAAAGTCTGCCATGTGTATGAAAGATATTGGAAGGTAACCGATTTATTCAATTATATGCATAACTCAAAGGGAAAGAACGTAATGTTGCCACGATAACTTAACTTTCGTTTGCACTTCACCTTTATTCTGAAAGATACACCTGGAAAGAGGTTCCCTGCACTAACTTGACACTATCAGCACATTTTCTGTGACTTCGTGCAGTGGCTGAGGTAAAACACGACTGCAAACTGGAGCCAAGCAGGTGTAGCATTTAGAGAGTCCTAGCTGCGCGTGCAGTAGGTTACAGTGACATTTAGAAATAAGGAGGCGTGTGCGTATGTGTGTGTGAGAGAGTGAGTGTGTGTAAGAGAGAAGGGAGCGCATGCCACTGTGCACCCACAAGGGATTTGATAAGGTGATCCCTCAGTCCGGCACCAATTAATTCAGCGTAGAACAGTTTAAGGGCGGAGGACAGAAGGAGCCAGGAGAGGCCGTGGCCGCTCCGGAGAGCTGTCACTTGATGTGTTTGCGTGTGTATGAGCAGAGAGAGGGATTATCCTTGCGCACGTTATGCGGAGCGCAGTTTTTTGGTGATGCATTCAGTCGGGAGACGTGCAGCACGGGGCAGCAGTGACCGTCAACCCGGAGTCTCAGTGGCGTGAATCTAGCGCAAAACAGGAGAAGAAACCGGCTGGTTCTGTGGGACACCCCTGCTCTGTGCATTACAGGATTTCGCCTCAGAATGTTTTATGTATGTTTTTTGTGAAGCCTCCTGTCGTGGTGCAGAGTGAAAGTCAAAGATGCGCACCGCTGAACAAAGGATTTAAGGGGAAACAATCACGAATCTCATCCACATTTTAATCCGGACACCCCGGTGTGATCGTCTCCCCCCATCCTCCCGTTTGGACTTGTCAAGGGTGGCTATTAGTGCCCGTTCTTCCTCTGAGGACAACGGAGACGGGTTGAGTAACCTCTGGTTTCCAACCTGGAGCAGGAGGAATCATCTGGGCTGATCGCGCACGAGCCCATGTGGCTGGAGAGAGAATACGCAAGCACCGCGAGCGCAGCTCAGTCCGAAATGTGACATTTTTACTCTGCCACACACCGTCGCTGACATCTGTGCAACTGCCTTCGTCTCCTATCGGATCTGTTTACATCGATTAAGGTACGTGCTGATCACCACGTAGGATATTGATTGATAAAGATGGGGGGGTGCAGGGGAGTGTGACACCCTTGTGAAGATGCTCGCGCGTGATTTATTTTCAGGGGGTATGACTGGTTCAGTGGAGGACCACTCAGGGGCCTTCGTGTTTTGAATGCATTGTTGTGATGTAGCTGTGCAGAGGCTGATCAGCACTGATGTTGAGGTTTTGCATCACTGACAACCCCTGGAGAAAGGCGATGTCGATGCAGCAACTGCAGGTGTGTGTGGGGGGGAGCGTGTGTGCATCTGTGTGTGAGTGAGGCAGAGAGGGCACGCAGTGATGTAGGCATGTTACAAGATGTACAATCACACTCAGGGCTCGGCACAGTATGGCCTTGACCTCGAGGGGCATTTAAAGAAACTATGTTAAGCTTAACTAAGACATGTGCACTGAGGGCTTTGACCGGTGTGATGTTTAATCACCGATTAGCTGTGGCACATTTTTCTCACGAGGATGAAAAGGTTGGTCTCTTTGAGCTGCGCCCTCACAATGCACTGGGTTATATTTTAGGAGTGTCAATCACTGCTCCGCACTTAGGCTCAAAGGTTAGATGTCATTCTTTATATCTGGACCCCCCCCCCCCCCCCCCATACACACACACACACACACACACACACACACACAAACACACACACACACACACAGGCATAGACAAGAACACCCACACCTCTGCAACAATGCTGCTCTCTCAAACAAACACACTCTTCTGGAACCCCCCAGGGACCCTCCCATGTGGCTGGTATTGTTGGAGGGGGGGAGCTGTGCTGAAAATAAAAGAAAAGGAAAAAAAAGAGTGTTTTCTAAACGTGTGTTTGCATTGAGCTGCTCCTTAGGTCAGCTAAAACTGAGGGTGTCCTCTATAGGAAAAGTGTCCACCCCCCCTTTCCCCTCCAACACTGCTCTTAAAAACAAGACAGACCTGACTTAGCTGCCCAAATTGGAGCAAAATTGCACTTAAATGCCCACTTGGGCCCAATTACACAAGGGAAGTTTATAAGTGAATGGAAGTCGATGTATAGATTGATTGTGTTGTTGAATGGACACATGATGCATTAGCCTCCAGCCTCTCGTCAGAGCAGTATTTGTGCCTTAGAAAGCTCCCCAGGTTCTGTTTTCCATCATTAATCAATATTCAGCAGAGAGGAGTCGCTTATTCTCAGGCTGTGCTTTCGTGAGTTGGTTATCTTCCTCCTGGGAGAAGAGGATACCACAGCATCTCCTCAGGGCTGATGCCATATGTACTTTGTTTGGATGAGTGTGTGTGTGTGTCGGGGCTTAATATGTACACTGAGTGAGTGAGCAGTATTGGGAGACACTATTACGTACATAATTACTTCCCCACCTCTTAAAACGACAGGATATGATGAGATAGTCTCATAATCTTAGAGATATGCCAGAACAGAAACCAACATGAGAGTCGTACCACAATCAAGTTAAAGCTCCAGTAAGGAACTCTCTGTTTCAGTTCAGTTCATTTGTGGCGTTTCCTTTGAATAAAACTTGGACAAGTTCCCAAATTACCGACTCGTACCATCCCACTTTTGGAACCCTTCTGTTGGGGTGCCAGACATACCGATCCAACCCCATAAAGGTGGAGCTAGAAACACTGCAGTCCGTTGATGAGTTGAAAGAATCGCCACTTCCTGTACGACAGCGGTGATAAAGAACAAAACATAACACATAACCATGCCATGTTAAAATGTTCAGCCGACTTCGTGAAGAGAACTTTATTTTTGTTTGGAAAAATGGCGTCACGAATCACACGTTTTTCTTCTTTGTTGGATTTGTTAGTGGGGTACACTGTGTCAGGCTGTATCCGGCTTACGCGCTGTCTAACAAGAAGGGCACGGTTGGCCAAACAGGATCAGGCTTTACCGATCTAACCTGACCAGACCAGACTGCTTGGTGGAAACCAGTTTTTCCTCATCTTCTGTTTTCGTGCTGGTTTCCTGACAAAAAATCTAAATTCTGCTTTCTTTAGACTAAAAACTTAGCACTTAAATGAACATTTACTCTGGAAAACAAAGGTGTTTTTAATGAGGTGTATTTGTGATTACAACTTAGGACATAAGATGTCGGCCTCTTTTTGCTCGCGGTTTGCTTTTGTAGGCCGCAAAGAGGCGTCATGGTTTCATAACCAGCTGAAAAATCCTCGCGGGAGCGTTCAGCTACTAAATACAGAGCAACACTTGCAGATGAATTGCAACACTACTAATAGGATGAGATGTTGGCTGTGCACATCCGTAAAAAAATAACACTAAGCTGACTCAGGACGCAGTAGGAACATAATCAGAAAGGGCAGCGTAGAGGCAGAGAGGATGGGACGGGTCGGCATGGAAACCTGTGAAAGTAAACAAACTAATCTGTGACTGAAAGCACAGAGAGAAAGAGAGAGAGAGAGGAAGGTGAGATGATCATCAGTTCTTCCTACTTTTGCCCATCATTTAATCAACTTTCAGATTTAATTTGTGCGGTGACTGTTGTCTCCACCCTGCACAGATTGTTGCCGTAGCCTGAGCCCTCCTTTGTGCTCTTTAGAGGAATCCTCCGAGTTATCGCGCCAAAATAAAGATAATGAGACCACACAAGTACCAAAATAAGAGTAATAATACATGTGTTTGCAGCTCACACACTGACATACACTCAAACACACACACACATACACACACATGCTCCAGGCACTCAGCTCGCTCCAGTTCCTCCACCCCACATCCGGCTGTTCCTCCTGCTCCTCTGATCACAATCTAGATTTGATCTTTTTGGGCTCCTCTGATCGCTCTCCTCTCGATACTCTCGCTTCATCAATTATAAAAGATGCTCCCTGATATCACATGCGGGCAGAGCACATGACACCTGAGGGCTGTGGTGGCTGGTTTCAGGGCGTGTATTGTAGGGTTTGGGATGTCTTCTCATCTGACTAATGATGCCGCCGTCAGTTGTTGTTTGAAGAGGAAGAGGAGGAGGAAGAAGGTATGGGGGGTGGAGGGTGCACTGGGGCTGTTAATTGTTAAGTCAATTAGCATATGGTCTTGCTGTGAGCGCAGTCACATGGTAATGAGGCCTAATTAGGATGTCTCGGGGTGTCTGAAAAAGGCTGGGGAAAATACTTCCACGGTCAGTTTCTCCATGCTGCCAGCCAATCAGGAGGCCTGCACGCTGAATAGACAAACACTCCTTCACTCTCTCCATTCAGCCCCTTTCCCTGTCTTTTTTTCTTTTTGTCCTCATGGACTCCTTTTCCATATTTCAGCTCTCTCGTTCATCATGCCTTGACTTCCGCTGCACCCCTTCCATTCCTCTTCTTTTTTTTATCTGACACCACCAGCTGCGAGGGATTGGTGACGTCACGCTGAAGGCTTAAAGACGTGCAGACACACTCAGACTGATCAGATTATGTATTGTAACTCAAGGTTATTGTACATTTGATCTGAAGGAAGGAGGAAGCTGGAGGAGTTCCCAGTGTCAGCCAGCTGCAGTTTTCTGCTTTTCGTTTGAGACGTTTTAACAAAAAAGCTGTGCAACCAACAGATTATCTAAGATGTTTCTAAACTAGCGCTAGTGCTGCTAATGGCAGCGTGAGCGTAAACTAGAAACACGCTTTATTGCTCTCATGTGATGTCTTTTTATTGCAGCAAAAACACAGAGGCATTTCTCAAAATGCTTCCAAGGACATCTCGTGTAAATTGGCCGTGCTTTCGCAACGTTCTGCGTAGGAGGTCTCAGACTCCAGATGAACGCAGGAATCGGAGCAGAAGGCCGTTTCTGGAAAGTCACAAGATCAGGGATTACAACAAGCATGTGTCCTGTCTAAGTGTCCTCGATAAAGGAAGCTGAAAAAAAGTCTAAACTAAGAAAAAAAAACACATCTTTGTCCTGTGAAACACACATTAACAAAGACCTCTCAAACCAGACTTTAACCCTCAGAGAAATACAAGCAAGATACTCAAAATAGAAGTTACAACTGACATAAAACATCTCTGTGATTTCTCCAGTGACAGTCTGTTGAGAGTGCAGAAGCTTATTTGTGTTTTTAATCCGTGCTCAGTCTTCCCTAATTTAACATGACTGATTTCTAAGGCCTTATGTAATCCTCCTGTCTCAGGCAAGATGTAAATTTATGCGCTGCTGATGGAAAAACAAAGGTCTGTTAGTGTTAGAGAAAACAGTGCAAGAAACATAAGAGAGCAGCTGCCGGGACCCCGTCCTGCGAACGACCTTCTCACCCCAACAGCTGGATGAGTGTGTTCCCAGCCGTAGACAGACACACATTTTCCTCCTCGACCGCAGCCTGAATATGAAAGCAGGAGTAAAAATGTGAATGGAATGAGTCGTCAAAATGCAATAATCCCCCCCAATTATCACCTTCTTAATTAGGCAGCATCTGGTTGTGTGCTATGTCGGATAATTACAGGAGGAGGTAATTGTAGCTAGATTTCCTCATCCCTTCTCCAATCCAGCCCAGAGCAGATTTAAAAGACTGCAGTGCTGCATGTCTGTGCTCTCACTGTCTGTGATCCTGTTGTGTGTCAAACAGCAGCTATATGGAATGCACGCTGCATACTTGCCACGTTCAGCTCCATGTGAGAAAGTGGTGCCCCCTCACACAGATGCATAATACATGCCACCAAGCAGAATGTGATATTTACATGCAAATAGAGCCAGCACACACAGGCGCTGTGCCAGCCAGCCAGCCAGTCAGTCAGCCAGTCAGCCTGTTGTGTACGTGCATGAGAGACACGTGCAGCATGAATACATGTAAACCCGACTTTGTGCAGAATACAAAACTAAGACCGACCTCTCGGGTGCCAGCAGGCTGCTTTGGCACAGAGAGACACGACGCCTGAGAAACAGTAGCCATGCAGCAGATCTGGCAAAGGCTGGATCCTTCCCCCCCGTTACATAAGATACACAAGAAGAAAGGCGAACGGGGGGAAAGGAGGGGGGGAGGAAGGGGCACGAGGAGGGAAGAAGAAGAAGCCAAAATGGAAGGGAGAAGGTTTTGTTTGGGATTAAGAAGGAGAGGTATGGGGGGAGAAAAGAGAAGGAGAAAATGTGAGGAGAGGAAGTGTGTGTGAGGGGTATCTTTCGCAGTTCATCTTCAAATGTTGCAGAGAGATGAGATGGAGAGGCGGCGTTGAAATCCAATGAAATAGAGGATTTTTAAATGGAAGGGAGGACAGAAATGGCTGCATGGAGCAGGAGAGAAACATGCCTAGAAAGACGGGAGGGAGGGGAGGAAGAGAGGGCGACAGCATCCTCTGTGCTGCACAGAGCGGAAGGCCATGCCTGTTCTCTCTCTCTCTCTCTCTCTTCACATGACTCATATTAGTGAGAAGCAGCGGAGGACTGGAGTGTGTGGCATGTGTGCTGTAGGTGTGTGTTATGTGCTGTGTGAGGTTCAGGTTTGCAGAAGCATGGATGATTTTGCACATGTGTGTGTTGCTACTGGCGGGCCCCTTTTGCAAAAAGCATTCAGAGTCACCATCTGTGCAAAAAAAAAGAAGAAGAAGAAGCTGTGACCGGATGAGAGGGTGAGTGAATGAAAAAGCGGTCACTCACGAGTGTGCAGCCTCAGCCTCAGCCTCAGCTTCAGCCTCTGCGAGTGTGAACACTTGTCTCTCGTTTTTGTGTTTTTACAGGCTGTGTCGTCAGGAAGTGACAAAACATGGCAGCAAAGCGAGACAAAGAGAAAAGTGCAAAAATAAAAACAAAAGAAGAGCAGTCTGCACGGCTTTCTTAGGATGAGTGAGCTTTTTTGTCTGCAATCAAACGCTGTCTTAAAATACAACCTGACTGATGTCGGATTAGGCGTTCAGAGACAAGATGTGTGCTTTTGTGCAACCTTTGAAAGTATGCATGTTTAAGGCGTATTTGTGTACGTGTGAGGCTCCAAATCTGTCCTTTGTGTGTGTGTGTTTTGGTGACTCATCCCTCCATAAGCACTCATGGATGTTAATGTAACAAAATCAAAATAACCAGCGGCTGTGAGCTTCTGCAACCAGGAAGAAAAGAGAGGACAGGAAGCGCCAGGCTGAAGTAACGGCAGGAAATGAGGGAGGGGAGAATTTTAGTAATGAGGAGACGGCAGGAGGAATTTTTAGGGTGTGAATCTCTGAAGGATACATGAAAGAGCTCTGAGCAAATGAATATGCACAAACACACATCTGCATCTTTCATTACTGGTCCCTCTGGGGCCTTACTGAAATAAATGATGATATTTCAAAAGTTGTAAACAAACGCTGACTTACAAAATATATATTTTATGGATATTAGGACAGAAACATCAAAGTCTGTTTATATGAAAAGATGAAACAGTATCTGAGTGTGCCTGTGAGGTTGTGTTTTATGAGAATGTGGAAATTTCAGAGAGGATCTCACCACTCAAGTCTTCACGTGACGTCATCAACTCGAGATCGGCCATATTGGAGGCACTCTCACAACAGAACGGAACTGAGCTCCCAGATATACAGGATAAATTGTTGCCTTGTTTTTTGGCTGCACTTATTGGTCAGACCGAGAACAACATCTCAAATACTTTCAACTACCAAAAATGATCACAAATCAGGGGGAGGAGTGCAAACAATTATCCGAAGAACGGAAGAGATTGTGGCTAGCTAAACTCCAATTTTCAAGGAAATAATCTGTAAATATTTTATGATAGAAATAAATATTATCGTTGTATAATATAGATGAATATTACTCAAGTCACACTCAATGTCTTTTTTAAAGTGCCGGAAAGTGAGCCTCTTCCAAGAGGACATCATTTATTCCGTGGACCCCCTCCCCGTCTTTGTTTTCAAACCTTTGGGTAGATGATGATGAAGATGCTAACTCCTCGTATGGGTCAGTTTTCAAAATGTCCCTCTTTTTCTTGCTGGACGAGTCCTTCACGATAACTCTTAGCGTGCTCTGTACGTTTCTCCACATTCGTTGGCGGATAAGACATCTTAAAATCATATTTTACTGAGCACTTCTGTCTCCGTCCATTCAATGTTTACATCTGTGGACCTCCAATATGGCCGTGCATCCGGGTAGCTACCCAAATCGTGACGTCAGTGCGAACGTTATACGGGTTATTTTGTGAGATGAGACTTCGAAACACTTGACCCTTTTTGGGTTTTAGAGAGAATGTTAGGATCACAAAGGCATACACGGTTTTTTCACCAACAGATTTCAGGCTGTCAATAGATTTTTCTTTACTGTGACTAAACACATGAAATTCATTTATTTTGGATTTCAAAACCATTTCTAAAGCCAATTAATGATGTAAAGTATTTACAGCTTTCAGGAAGTGTTTTCATTTAAGTTACTGGAGCAGAACTACAAGGTAGTAGGGTTGGGTACCAAAATGCAGTGCCAATCAGGTAACGGTTCCGACATAAACAGTAGTAACCAGACCAAATAAAAATGAACTATTCGTTGCCTCATTTCAGTGCTTGACTTTTTTTTTTTTTTTTTTTTTTTACCACCCCCTTGTTCCGGTGTAAACATGGGTGACGTCAGTGATGCTCCTCAATAGCTACTCAGTTAGCTCGCTTGTTGATCTGATACTAGTGGTGAGAGGATCGATTTGGATGCTGAATGAAACACTTGTCAACATGTTACTTGTATTTATATTATTTAAAGATATACTGAAAGTTAATTTTGTGTTTAATTTGGTACTAGAAATAAAAGGGTATTGTTTTTTGACAAAGTTTGTGCAGTTTCGTTTTTGGAAGTACCAGTTCAAGAACTGTCTAAGCCCCGGAACCATTTAAAAAGTACAGAAAAGGAACCGATACAGAATAAAACCCAACCAATAGCGAGCACTTCAAAGTAGCATGACATGAAATCACTTAACAGTCCTTGTCTGCAACTTCTCAGAGAAACATTTCAATTCAGAAATAAAAAAGTGAAAATTTACACAAACAAAATTAGGTTTCGTCTATTTATTGCGGTTTCATAAAACATCCTCCCACTTCTGCTTCCATTTTCATGATCAAATAAATCAGAGTGTCTCCAGCGCTTTCTCTCTCTGGCTGTCTGGCCCAGTTATTAAGCTCCAAGCTGGAAGGAGTGTGAGTGTGTGTGTGACCTGCAGCTCTGGCTGGTGTGTATTTAAATCTTCCACTCTCCCCTGGCGTGCCTGACCGTGTAACTCTCCCTGACTTACTGGCATGGAAAAGGAGCACGAAGCAGGAGATATCCAGTGTCCTTTAAGTGGTATGTAAATATTGTGCTACGGTCTATTTGTGGAGTGTGAGACTTAAACAAGTCTGAAATAAAACCATCCAGAATGAAGCTTTCAGGCTTTAAATGTTCTTCATAAGAGCCGGTTGTTTGACACACAAATACATGAAGCAGCTTGGAAAGAATCCCTGTTAGCTTAGACGCAGCGGAGAGAGAGAGTTGACAGTAACCTGGCACAGCGATGCGTTTTGTGAGATGTATTGTGGTGGCTTGAATACAGATCAGCCTCTCATAAAACACACAGGCTGTCAGGTGAAATGACAGCACTGATCATCCCAGCATAGATTCCAATGAAAAGAATGTCTGTGTGTGTATGCGTGTGTGTATGTGTGTGTGTGTGTGACAGTTGTGATGAATAAAGAAGGATGCAGACTCAGAGACAGAATTGGTTTTGCTCTCTGAATGCTGCTTCTTCGTCTTTATCGGGACACAAAAGTATCTGAGTGTTTGTTCGCAGAGCTCCAGCTGCTGCTGTGTATTATGCATCACCTCTCGCCTTGCTGGATGCTCTGAGATGCCTGATAGTGAGTAGAACTCCTTGTACACACTAGTTTTCCTCTCTGTATCTCCCTTTTTTTTTTTTTTTTTTCTTCAAAATGAGAATATGCATGATGCAGCAGCTTTTCTATCCGGGGCTCGAGCAGCCAGCTCTGGACAAAAAAACACACCTGAAGCCTTCCTTTTGGATTCAGTGTCAATGCTCTGCCTCTGACCTGCTCTCTGTGAATGAACTGAAGCAGCTTGTCTGGACTTTTCTAGGTTTGCAGGTTCTTTTTCCTGCAAAATGAGGCATTTAAAAGGCTCAAAAACAGGCAGCGTGAGTTGTTGTGTGTTTGGGGGCTTCTGTCATTCACCCTGCGTGAACTGCCGTCCTTTGTCTCCTCTCTGAAACACAGCGGTGGCTGTCTATATTGTCATTCACCGGCACATAATAACAGTGGGAATGACTGACTGCTCAACTCTGCATTTTATTTCCAGAACAACTCACTCACTTTCTCTCTCTCCTCCTCTGTTGATCTCTCAGACATGGCGTTCCTGCCGGTCCTCCTCCTCCTCCTGCTGTCTGTTACTCATCGTGCTATTGGTCAAGACTCCGAGGACTCTGAAGCGCTCCCGAGAGGCTGTGGCTGGGGCCTCGTGCGACCCTACACCCTCCTATGTGACCTGGACTCCATATGGGGTGTAGCTGTGGAGTCAGTCGCTGCTGGTGGGGTGCTGACTGCCATCTTGCTCGCCCTGATCCTGCTGTGCCGATTACGCCACATCAGTGAGGCCGAGAAGCGCAGCGGCGTGGGACCCATCCTCCTTCTGCTCTTGGGCGTCCTCGGCTTGTTCGGCCTGAGCTTTGCTTACCTGATTGAGCAGGATGAGTCTTTATGTTTGCTCCGCAGGGCCCTATGGGGTCTCCTGTTTGCCGTCTGCTTCTCCTGTTTGCTGGTGCAAGGTGTCCGCCTGCGCAGGCTGGGCCGGGAGCGCAGGAGCCCTGGTGGCTGCGCCCTCACAGGCCTTGCACTGGGTCTAAGCGCTGTGCAGGGCATCATTGCAGCTGAGTGGTTACTTCTGACCGTGCTGAGGGAGGGGAGGGCTGCCTGTCAGTATCTACCCCTGGACTTCTCATTAGCCTGCAGCTACGTGCTAGCCCTCCTCATAGCGGCACTGACCGCCGCCTCTCTGGCCTTGTGTGCAAAAACACGCCAGTGGCGCTGCAATGCCGTCTGGCTGCTGGTGACCTGTCTCCTCTCGCTGCTGCTGTGGGTGGCCTGGGTGGGTTTCTATATGTACGGTAACGCCTGGCTGGGAAGGTCCCCAGAATGGAACGACCCAGCTTTGGCCATCGCTTTAGTGGCTCAGGGATGGCTGCTGCTGATCTTCCACGCCATTCCAGAATCCCACGTCTGCCTTAGACCTCCTCCTCAGCCCACCGCCCCGGATTACTTCGACACCTCCCAGAACTCGACACGAATGAGGGAGACCAGTTTTGACGAAGACATCCCTCTTTCTCATAGACAGTTTGTGGAGAATCAGGGCTACGGATACAACGATGAGAACACTGCAGGTACGACGTAATATTTCAAAGCAGACAGGACGAATATGTGCAGGCAGATTGTAGGTGGAATGTAGGCCAGAGTGAGTAATAGATCAGCACAAAATATTTGCATGTGTGGCAAGAAAATAAGCACAGGAAGATATTTTTGTGGTGCAGAATGCAGCAAGTGTTCTGTAGCCGAGGAGTTAATGCCTGACTTCTCTTCCTCTTTGCTTTTTTCATACCAGGGTTGAGGAGCGGTGGTGGCGCCGGGCAACATAACAGCAACACTGCTGCGAGGCCCAGCGCTCCTTTCCGCAGCAACGTGTACCAGCCCACCGAGATGACCATGATCCTGAACGGGGGAGCGGTGAGTACATCCTCCCAGTCACAGGTACACGCTGCTTACACGCCGCTCTCTCATTTCGACCACGCCGACGAGACTGCATGCACATTTGTGCGTTCCAGACCGTACGTCATTGCACAGGAATGAGGGAGAGGTGTGAGTGTGTGTGTGTGCTTTTATCAGACTGAAGGTGCATGTTGCGTGAACCTGTGTGTATTTATAGCTTGTGGGCACATGCATGGATGGGTTTGACACAAATGGTCCCTCATCTGGCATTGATTTGTGTAAGTGTGAGCGTGAAAGAGCGCCTGTGTGTAGAATAGAGGCGGGGATGCTATCTGTCCGCTGAATGATGCCACTGTCTGCCTGCTTGTCACACCTTTCATTACGCAAGAGTAATGGGCACCCCGGCTGGCACAGGTGAACTCATTTCTAGCTTACCACACCTCAGCACATTACATTAATTGTCTGAATACTAAAATATTTATTCTTGCTACTCGCTGAAATTTCACTTGAGGCCACATAGATGAAACTTACACAAAGAACTCATATTTAAAAAAAAAAAGTGAAGGAAACAAACTGAGACAAACTCAGACTGTTAGCACTACGAAGGCAATAAATACAAAGATAGAAAACTTTCCTCACAGCATCCTGTGAGGAAAGTTATTCATCTAATCACTAATCTTTGCCTGGATCTTTGGACAGATTTTAGTTGCTTTATTTCATGAACATGTCTCCATGCTTTGCAGCAAAAGGAACCTGTTTAATTTGGTCCCAGAATACTGTTGAGACCTTTGTGTATGATCTCCAAAGCTGCTTCCATCATTTCTAATCTGACCAGAGGCAGAAAAAGCTGCAGAGGCCTTCTTTTAAAATGATCATCCCTACTGATGTCCTGATTGTGATGACATCAGTGTTATCAGAGAATCCATGTGTTATGACGTAGTCGTCAAGTTATTCTCCATTAAAGGGACTGTGAGGACTTGGAAAAGTCTCACTTCTAGATATTTACCTGATTGTAATCCACAACTTAAAATGAGATTATCAGCGCCAGTAAAGATTATTTCTAAATGCTATTTTTTAGCTTTCTGATCAGGTCGGACAGGAGCGCATTGATTTACAATACGTCTAAGTCTCTATGACAACACCACGCCGGCTGACGAAGTTTAGTAGAGAGAAGAGAGATCTGTGTTTTTCTTTGCTGAAAACTATTTCTGGAATTAATTTAGTAGAGATGTTGGACACTGGAGCTGAACTGTCAGACAGAAAAAGGACAGAAGAGCAGAAGAAAGCTAAACGGGAGAGCGATAGCACAGGCTAAAGGCTAAAACATAAGCTAATGGCTAAAACACAAGCTGAACTATCTGTGATAATGTTCATTCCATCCCACCTGCAGCAGTTATTCTGCAGTGATCTGATCAAACTTGAGTCTGTCAATAAAATGAAGAGTGAGGTTACGTTAGCCCTGATTGGTGGATGAGCAGGACATAAGGATTCACTAACGTTACACGTTAGCCTACACTTATATGGCACTTAAAAAGCCGGCTACTAAACTACAGTACAAACTAACAAAGTTTACTTGTTGTCACGTTTCAAACAACAGCGCTGTGTAACTGTTGATAAATACCTTACCTCGTCGTGTTGTATACGGTAAAAAGTTGTTTTAAACAAAGAAAAGTAGTGCTAAAAAGACGATGTGATCTCCATTCATTTCTAAAACAAGCACACGCCTTGTTTAGAGTCATGTCATCATGACAGTGTGCGCGTGATTCCAGACAAATTTGTTGCTGCGATCCACTTCAAACAAAAGTCCTCACAGCCTCTTTAACAAAATACAGACATGCTGCGTTTACACAGGGTTAAAACACAGATGTCTTCTGCAGTTATTGCAAATTATCAGAGATGTATGAGTTGAGAGACGAGACCTGAAACCAGGACTTGAGTTGGTCCTTGAGTTCTTGTTTTGAGCCCCTTTCCCATGAGCTTGCAGCTTGCTGTGCTGATTAGAAATGAGAAAAATGTCAGTAATATATCAGAGCGTTCGGTTTCATCCAAAGATGAGTCAAATTTAATCACATATTCATCTCTGCACTCAAGCTGAATGTTCTGCAAAGAGAATAGAATATATTAAATATATTATTTAGCCTTCAATAATTCAAGATGAGAGAATTCAGAGATTAAATTGAATAGAAGATAAAATGGGATATGTCTACCCATTACATAATGTTTCCAATTTTTTAGGATTGTGTAAGAGAAAAAAAAACACTTTTGGCTTTCTTAAAAAAATATGAAGCTCCTCAAAGTTGAAATCATATCCATACAAAGGAAAAGAGTAAAGTCAAGTTTCTTGCTAAATATCCTGAAAATGCTTCAGCAGCCAGCATGTGAAAGCAGCATGTGTAAACGGGGCCTGATCAGCCGCTGTATGCATGTGTGTGAAGATGCATGTGTGATTGTGTGATGCTATCCAGATTATTCAAAGCGAATTCTTCCTCTGCAGGTGCCCTCTGCTCCTCCAACCTACACGGGAAGGCAGCTGTGGTGAGCGAGAGGAATGGAAAGAAGAAGTGTGGTAAAAGAAGAAGACGGAGAGGGTGAGGAGGGTGAGGAAGGTGAGGAGGGAGGGGGGGTCCCCCCCTGAAAGAAAGGCTCGCCTGGTTGGACTGAACTCTAAAAACATGGACGCCAGCAGGGCCCTTTCCTTCCTTTCTGTGTACAGACTAAAACACTGACTGTGTGCAAATCAAGTGACGTATGAGTGCATGTGAGACTGAGAGAAAAGTAGGGCATGGAGGACAAAGCTGAAGCTCTTCTAGCACATTAAAAATTTCTAAAAGAAGGGTTGAAAAACTCAAAATGTGACCAGCAAGTAGCGAAAACAAAACCGGCTCTGACTCAGATCTGAAAACATCACATGCAGTTTTTTTTTCTCTTTCAGTTTGATTTGATCCCCTGAGACTACAGCACTGTAAGCATCCTTGAAAACTGTGAAACCTTTTTTTCTTTCTCTTTAGCTCTTCCTGTCAGTCAGGATTTCTTTGCTGCTGCTCCACAAAAAAAATGCTGGCACTCAAGTGGAAAAATTTGGCTCTGTCCTCCATCCATCCACAGTGTAGGTGAAGACAGAGCACATGGGCAACTGTACAGCTCGAGCACCGCCCTCTTTATAGAATTCAGCCTCCGAGTGTAGAGTATACGAGAGGATAAACATGTGTGTGTGTGTGTGTGCTCCCTACATCTCTTACAACAAGCCTCCTCTCCTCCCTCCTCCCTCCTTATCTGTGTTTGCATTTCTCTGCTCCGTCTCTGAATAAGACACCTGACTCCTCTCACCTCGCCTCATCCTCCTGACCTGCATGGACACTTTGCAAAAAACGTGAGACAAACTGTGAAGAACAGCAAAAGAAGCTCCAAAAGCAGCCTGGAGCATCCGAACAGAGGGATCACAAGCTGCTATTGAACTACTGTTAAATACAATAATAACAGAGCAGAGTGGACTCTGATTGGACGAGGAGGGCGTCACTTATCAACGGAAGGAGGCAGCGCTGCTTGAATCTAGGTCAGACTTTACTGTGTGTGCTGCTCTCCCACATCTCCGGTGGCCACTGGCGGTTTGAACCAGCCAGGAGAAACTGTCACTTTAAATCAGCAGGAAACGGCGTGAGGAAATGAATTGGTATCCTGTTCTCAGTTCCTCTATCTGTGTCGTTTGTGTGCGTACATGAGTGTTGTGATTCTATGAGTGTCAGAAGGAGGAGAAGGGGGGGGGCGGGGTTCGGAGTCAAGGTTGCAATCTGGTGCTAAATTTTTCTCCACATAGCTTCCTCCAGTGAGGCTCAAAGCCACAGGTACAACACTGATGCAGATCCAGTAGTCGTATGTGAGTGACAGGCTATATATAGAGCCGAGGGGCTGGTGTGTTGAGATACCCGAGAGCCTTAGAGAGATCAGATTTACTGTGCCAGAGAGAAGGAAGAAGATCAAGAGTGGGAAGGGTTCAAGGGATGGAAGAGATGAGGAAGATGTGATATGGAAAGAAAACCCAGCGACTTCCTTCAGTCAGTCTGACATGTGAGAAGATGGCTCCCCGGTCTGCCTGTGTGTGTGTTTTTCGTGACGTGGGGGCGGCCATGCTGCTCTGCTCTATGTGCTCTAAGTCTTCTCCTTCCTCCCTCGTCTTCCTCCTCCTCCTCCTGCCTCTCTGTGGTCGGCTCGAACTTGAGTCCCCGTGCCAAGAAGGACTCCTGTTTCACTGGAGTCTCCGTTTCTCGCCCTCCCACTTTCACCGTGACACCAACACTCTCTCTCTCTACACTGGAAAAGCTGTGTACATAGTATTGCTGTAAAGCTTTGCTTGCTTGTTTACTCTTTTTTTAACTGTAGGCTTATTTTAGACACCAGTATCATATGAGACTGACTGGAGAACTGACGATTACAAACTTTTTATCTGGGGACTTTTTTTAACTGTTTGGCTTTGTGTTCATACATTCGCTTGTTGTTCCTTTTTTTTTTTTGCTTTTATTTCTCTCTTGCTGGTGTCTTTATTTTTTTTAAATAGCTTTTTTGGATATATTTTGCCAACACTAGATATGCTTATATTTTTCTTATTTGTTTGAATAATGTTTAAGGAAACGATACGAGTTGTCATTTATAGGCTTTTATGTCGTTTGTACCTCCTGCAAAGATTCACAGTCGAGACAGTGGTCCACTCTTTGCTGTCACAGTTGCGGGGATAAAAACAAAACTACAGGATTCTTATTTTGTTGAAAAAACAATAACAGCTGTGAGTCACTTCTAGCACTTCATGCAGTAAACTAAAAATTTATCCTCTGATACTTTAAGGATTTAAAAAACACAAAAAACAGAGTAGGGAGGGCTGAAAAAGTCAGACCCTCCTACAGTCATTTTGGTGACATCCCGTCTAACATCCAACCTCGACTAAGAAAAGACCATGCGTCACGTCTTAACTGCTGCTGTACGTTTATGTCTCACTCACTGGTTGTTCTAAAATAGGACTGGTACCAGCGAGCGAGCTCCATGCCCAAACAGAGCGTGCCATGCTTTGTCAGGCTCTGCTTGGTCCCTCCCTGGTCAGAAACAGACCACAGATCTGTGCGTCGTTGCCCGTGAAGAAGAGCTGTCCTCAGGGTCTGGGCGGTCAGAAAGAAGACAAAGTGGGGAGGTTTCAGTACTTGTGAAGGTTTCACTCAATGTGAAATACAAAAAGAAAAAAAAAAGGAAAAAAAAAATAACGTGACTTTGTAGATTTTGCACTTGTCAACTACCTATCTGTGCATGCTTATCACCATTTCTACATGTAAGACCTTTCTCAGACGTACTTTTGAATACTAACTCTATTTATGTAAGGGTCATGTGACTGCAATCATAATTTCAGTGTATATCAGATGACACACTTATTGTCTGTGCTTTCTTGAACACAAAAGAGAGCGGGCTCTTGAGAAGCAAAAGAGATACAAGTCAGGGGAAAGAGGTCCAAAATAGCTTGAGTCCTCAGAAAGGAACAAAACGCCATCAACACTGGACCTAAAAATAAATTTCCTCTGTTAGTTTGAAGACTGGAGGGGGGAAAAAAAGAGAAACTTCTGGTGGTTATCGTCTCTGTGTGTAAAATCAAATAGACTGTGGTGAAATTTGCACAAAACTTCTATATGTTAAGTCTGTCATCCCCGGACAGCCCACTGAACACCCTACGTCTCTGGGTTTGGCATGTCCTTGCCTGTCCTCTCCTGATTTGTCTTGCCTTCAGACTGTTCCGGCGGGGCAGCTGACAGGGCTGATATTGGTTTTCACAGCTGTGACTGTGCAGTGACGCAGCATGCATATGTATAGAACTTTATTCCCCTGATTAGAAAAAGAAGAAAAACTGTTAACTCTCGTTTCTGTAACTGAATCAGGAAAAAAAAAGTTCAATAAAAGTGTCATGTTTGTAGTTAACTTTTAACTGGATGTTGTGTTTTTATTCTCCTGAATCTAACCTTATTCTGTGTTAGCTGACTTAAAATGAGCTTTTAATAATCTACAAAAGGAACGGGTCCCCTTTCAAGGGGTTGATATTTTATTGTCTATTTCTACTGCAGGAAAAAAAATGTTTGAAAAATTGTTCAAGTCTGAATATCAAGGAAAAGGCAACCAGAGGTGTGGCTGAGCTGATGGACAGGTGGGTGTGTTGAAGCTTGTGGTCCATCTCAGCTCCACCTCTGCTTGTTTCAGTTTGTCCTACATGGTGGATTTATTAACTCTTAAAAAAACAATCAGAAGACTACATTTATATTTTAATACAAGCAGCAACCTCCAGTCTAGAAATGCACAAAAGTGTAAAATCCAGGTCGCTGATTTATGGAAATGAAAATAAGATTATTTTTCAAAGCATAATTGCGGCCACCCAGTGTAATTTGTTTGCCACTGCTGTTCTAATTTATCCGTATAGTTCTGATTTCCTCAATGTCTTTTTCATATCTCTGTGATGGTTAATCCACCATAATGTTCAAGCTTTTTAATCAAAGTTATATATTTAATGCTGAAATATAATAATTGTTGCTATTCATGAATATTCAAACATACTATTTTAGAACAAAAAGGAAAAAATTAAAACACATTACTGTTTTCTGATTGGCAGATAAGTTATTTACTTTCATTCACGAACAGAAACATTAGGTTTGGTGGTTCTTCTTTTATTTCAACAAGCTGCATTTTTTTGTAAAAAAGTATCGGTATTGATAACAGCGATACCGGCCCTGTATTTACTTGGTATCGGATCGACACCAAAAACTGTATAATTAATCAACTTATTCTCCGCGAAGTCACACGTCTGTTTCCAAAACAGATTTTTGAAGCAAATTGCCGGGATATTAGAAATGAGGCGGGCTTTGAGTCTCCACACTAACAGCTTTAGGGCGCCCGTCAGTCACAGGAGCTGAGCTGTGCCTCTGATTGGGCGTACTTGCGATCTTAATATCTTCTAAACTGCCCAGTTAGAAAAAAAATCACCCCCCATACAGTGTTTACCATTAGCAAAATTAGCGATTCAGATGGGAGACATTTTTTGTACCAGACTGTAAACATATTTATTTCAGCGGTGAAAACAGCTTTTTTTGGGCTTAGTGTGTTTGTGACTTCTGGTACTTCCAGAGCCAGCTGTTTGTCTCATGTTTTCAGACCAGAGGTTGCCACTTGATCAGTATCATATTTTGCAGTATCGCACATCCTCAAAATTTAGCAATCTTACCTGCAACCTTATAAAGATGATTAGATTCCAAACTGGGTTAAACCCTAGCCCGAAAAAATAAAAAAATTCTCAGACAAAGGCCTCTTGCATCCTTTGTTAACTTATGAGCTGCCACAAAACTTTATTAGCGTATTTGTTGTTCTCAGAATATCTCTGAGTAAACTCGTTTATATTCTGACACTCATTCAGCCATGAATCACAGCCCTGAACATGCAGTTTTCAGGCTCTGCTCTGACGCCCTGGTGCCCCCTCCCTCCTACGGCTGAGTGATTCAGTTTCAGTCAGGTCCTTTGCTGCCAGACTCTGCGGAGCTGCCTGCAGCACTATCAGATGTCCCCAGAATGAAATGGGGCTGTTTTATCACTTCACCCGGGAGCAGCTGTCCTCCAGACATCCACATACCTGCAGATGGAGATACATGACTCTCTCTGCGGCTCACTGTGGGGCCGAGTGCATCAGTGTCTGGGATGGTCAGGGAAGCCGTCCATCAGGAGACCGCCGCCCTGCCTCTCTGCAGGGGAGACCAGAAGTATCTACTCAGGTATGCTGGGTTCAAGATGTGATGGAAATTTCCCAGGAATGCACTTTATTCCCTCAGTTAAATGACACATGAACAGGAGAAGAGTGACAGTCTGGGTGGCATGAACAAAAACATGAAAACAGCCAGTGAAGCAGCATGAAGTCACCACAGCATTTTGCTAATCCAGTTGCTCTAACTCTCTATGGCAGATGACATTTAAAAGGACGTTTGATGGCTTTGAGGAGTTAAAAAAAGGTTGAAATTGGGTGGCAGAGATGCAAACCGTCTGACATTTCAAAATATCTTGCAAAAGATTGAGATCACTTCAGAAAATATAAATATTTCACACAAGAGAAGAAAAACATTCACAAATACTCAGGGGGGCAAAGTCCTCTATTCAGATGAAAGCAGATTTTGCTTTGGATTTGGAAATCAAGGCTCTAGAGTCTCGAGGAAGAGCGCAGAATCCAAAGTGTTTGATGTCCAGAGTGAAGTGTCTGCAGTTTGTGATATTTTGGGCTGCCATGTCATCCGCTGGGGTTGATCCACACTGGTTTTTGAAGTCCAAAGTCAACACAGCAGTCTATAGCAGACTTGGCACCTACCCACAGCGCCAAAACTACCACGTAATGGTATGCTGACCATGATACTGCTGTGTTTGATTTGCAAGAAAATTCACATGACCTGAACCCTGAAGAGAATCTGTTGGGTGATTGTCAAGAAGAGGTTGAGGAGCATTGAACGGGAAAACAAAAACATGCTGAAGGCGAAGCAGAACAACATCCTGGTGCAGCAAAGAATCTTTAACCCAACTACCGAAAGTATCAATAAATTTTTTTTTTTTAATGTTTTTTTTTTTGTTTTGTTTGTTTCACTGGATGACTCCATTAGTTAGCCTTTAAATACCAGACAAACCTTGTTTCAGTTAATAGACCCTCTGCTCAGGCTGAGGGTTTGAGCGTGGGGTAAAGATGCCGCAGTCAAGGATGTTTCAGGCTCAGATGCAGCGAGGTCATCAGTCAACCGTGGAATGGAGGCCATTCTGTCCATGTTCCACAAGCTGGGGGTCAGTAGCAACCCACCAGTCTCAGGGGTCATCTGGGAAATGGGTGTGTGGACCACGGTGCTCTGAGGAGAGGGGGACACTATCTGGATGGACACGTCTGAGTTTTCGGGCTCAGGACTCTCTGGGAGATCAGCCAGGGCAGATCCAACTGGAAACAAACAAGTTCTCTGATGATTTAATAGGACTAAGAAACGTCTGCTGTACTCTACACTGTATTAAACACAGAACACCTACAAAGCTTTTCTGTCAGGTTCTCACCGCTCTCTTTCTGTAGCTCATACAGCACAGAAAACATTAATGTACTACCTTTATGTCTCTGTAACGTTAACACAAGCACAACATATGAGCACTGCTTCTGTGAGCTGTTTCACTAAAGTCTTAAAATGTCTAAAGTGATTGCTCAATTATTTTGTCAAAATATTTCCATCTATAAATCTCTTTTTCCAGACAGGAGAAACACTCCGGGTCATAAAAACAGTGAACCTGTGTGACAAACCATTACTCAGCCAGTTACTCTCTCACAGCGGCAGCTGCAAGGCTATTGTGGAGGCCTTTTGTTATCTGCCAATGAAAGGCAACGACTTTGACATTATGGAAGTAAAGCTGTGATGAATAGAGTGCTATATTAGGATATTTATGTCACAACAGGAGGTTCAGGCGGGTTGTAAGAGATGTTAATGTTGAAAGCTGTGCTCTATCAACACTCAAATTACTGTAAAGTGGTTCTGAAAGGTTTTAATTACCGTTTTATGACTTAATACCATCTGCAAGTTAGGTAGAGTGCGTAGATGCAGCTCCTTGGTACCTTTTTATGATGTAAAAGTTAATATATCAGTTTCATAATAAGGTGCTGAGGTTCTGTTGTGACAGGTGAATCATACAAGATTGACTGACTTTGAAATACTTTACTGCAACTAATATATTTCAAACAAAGGCAACGTGTGTATGAAGCAGCTTGTTAAAGATGATGTCACCTGACCGGGTTAAAAAGTTGATTCTGATTCTATTTTGTGTCTTTAAAGAGGGAGTGTTCTGCTTTCCTGTGTTTTAAACATGGATATCAAGTAGGAATGCTGGGTATTCACATTAAACGTGTGAAGATTTTCAAAACACCACATATTAATTTGTTGTAGAAATCCTTGAATCTGTCTGTAAACCGTACAAAATGAAAGGGTCCATTCGGAAAATCGCACGAGATCGTCACAAGATCTTTACGAGATCTTCATGAGACTTATTGAAATGATGACGTCATTGCACAAGGATCTCCAAACTTGTTCATGACACGTTGCAGAGGCAGGCCTCTACACCAGGGTCTGCCCATAGCTCTGCCTCCAACCAATCAGAGAGAAGGGGGAAGCCTTAAAGAGACAGAAGCCCAAATGAGGAGTTTCTGGTGTTTGCCAAAATACTTTTCAATCTAAATTAAAACTTAGTGCTTTCTCACGGGAAGTGACGATTCTTTCAACCAATCATTGGACTGCAGTGTTTCTAGCGCCACCTTCTGGGGTCGGATTGGTATGTCTGGCACTCCAACCAAAAGGTACCAAAAAAGTAGGACCGTACTGGTCGGTTATTTGGGGACCTTGTTTTACTCAATGGAAACCGCACCGAGATGGGTCATTGAACTGCTTTGTGGAAACAGGGCTCTAGAAAAAAGGGCTGAAAAAAGGGTTTTCTGAAACACCAGTGTGGGAAAAATTGATTTCTTTTAAGCTGTAAATCACGTAAAGCTATTGCGGTGGTACCAGAGGGACAGTATGAAGCCTAAAGAAAAGCACAGTACCCCCTCTTTAACCTCTACTACCTTATTATTTTCATCTTTTCGGGGGTTTCTGTCTGTAAACAAAGTGGCAACAACATAGATTGTTGTACTCTGACTTATCAGGAGCTCTCTCTGGTTAACCAGCTGTTCTGTTTCAGCAGCGCATCGACGGAAGGTAAACACCCAACATGTCTCTGTACAGTCAAGGACAGTCCTGTGGTGATTCATGAGCTGCTGAAAGCTGCACCTGCCAAATAAAGTGAACTCCTGACCCTGAGGTATCACCGTGTCCCTGCCCTCTCAGTTACTTTGCTCTCTCTGCTTTTGTTATTCCTCTGTGCCTCTGACTAATTCTAAATGTGAAATGGCAGACGAGGTTTCGCATGCTGGTCTCCTCGGGTCAGATGAGATGAGTGCAGCTGTTGTGGGGTTGACTTAAAGGGCGTGTTTGCAGTGAGGAGGCGGCTTCCCTAAATAATCTTTCCCCCCTCTCTCTTCCTTTAACTCATCCTCTCTCGACCACAGTCCCAAACATAGGTTGTTTATTTCTCCGTGCTGGTGGGAAGCGCCTGCTTCGTTACATCCAAAACAACAACAACAGACTAAATCAGCAAACAAACTGCGACATCAGCATCAATCCATCAACCCCTTCCCCGCACTCCCATCACTCATCACTGCCAGGCTCTTGCTCACACATTTCTGATTCTGATGGAGGAGTGAGAAAATGGCTTTCAGTTTGGACAGACTGAGCCAACTGTTTTGTATACCCACACACACACACACACACACACACACACACACACATCCCTAGGCCCCCCTGCTATAATGTCAGGTCAGCAGTAGCTGTGCAGCAGCAGTCGCAGCAGCAGCAGCTCAGTGTGTGTCTGTGGAGGAATGTTCATCAGTCCAACACTGCTGCAGGGAGCGCCTTTGTTTTGTGGAATGTGTCTGTGTGTGTTTATGATGGTGTCATTGTTTGCAAGTCACAAACATAAAGGCAACACATCAACGAGCTAACTAGCTACACAGTACACAGCACAAAGGTACAAAGGCAGAGTGATAGCAAAACTGAATTCCGGCACAGTTGTGGAGTTGTAGAGCTGAAGAGGCTGATATAAAGCAGATGGATACAGACGGTCACTTGGTTTTAAGTGAAACATCAAGCAGCAACCTCTGGAGTCCAACAATGAAGCCAAAACAAACCTGCTGCTGAACTGCAGTTCCTCAAGTGTCCACTAGAGACTGGCTCTGAAAGCAGAGTTAAGGCCGTGTTATGGTTTCCACATAAACGTCACGCGCAGAAATGAGACGCACTGAATCAGCATGAGAGAAAGTGAGTGGCTTTTATATTTTTCTTAACAGTCCTGTACTGCGCCCGTTGACATCTGATCCCAAACTGCAGGGGGCGCTGTATCTCAAACGCACATCTACCATAGTACTGAAACTAGACTAGAAGAACTTTGGATTTGTTTACACCGTTTACAGTATTTATTTATTTTTTGACAGTTCCTCTCAACTGCCAAGAGAGGCTGTAATTTCACGCCAGGAATTATTCATCACACGGTATCAAGGTGATCTCTGTGTGATGAATCATATTAACCCCTTACTGCCTGAATAAATTTACAATCTTATTTCAAAAAAATGCTTTTGTGTGTTTTTGCATTCTTACAGATAATAGATATAAATAAGTTATAAAATATTTATAGATATAATGAGTTCACCCTCTGACCAATATGGTGAATTGATACGATCCTTGGTATGTGCAGAGTATGAATCAATAGGCATTAGCAAAGGCCATCTTAGCTGCATCAAGGCCTGATGTCTCAAATCAGGTATGTCGCACATTAGTGACAACAGGCATCAAGGGCTTAATGCCAGTATCTTTATACTGTACTATACAGTATCTTTATACTTTGGACACTAGGAGCTCCTGTTTGTCCATCATTATGTCCACGTGTCTCTGTCCCGCAATGAGTTATTTTCATATGTGTGCAACAATGACCTTTTCCATTTGAGAGGGACCGCATGAGATGGTCCCTCGTCCACACAAAGCAGTGTGGACAACACAGACGCATCAAGTATAAACCAAGATTTAGCCACGATTGGGGGCTTGGCTAATTTATTTGATGGGTTTTTGTCATGCAGCAACTTCCAGTGTAAAAAAAATATGAGGCAATGTGGAGTTGCTAAAATCTGCAGTTCATCAAGTATCCGCTTGAGGCTGGCTCCAGAAGTACTGGAAACCACAAACACCAAGCCAACCAAGCAGAGTTTTCTAACTCGGCAGTTTAGAAGATATTATGATCACAAGTTTGCCCAACCAGAGGTAGACCTCAGCTGATTGACAGGCGGGTGCCCTATAGCTGTTAATATGGAGGCTCTAAGCCCGCCCCATTTCCAATATGGCCCCTGTCAACAATTTGCTTCAAAACTCTGTTTCAGAAACAGACGGGTGAAGTCACAGAGACTACTTCCATTAATGACAGTCTATGGTTTTTGCACTGCAGCTATTTATCAGGCAGCAAGTTTATGACTTTAACTCTTAACTGATTCTCTTGAAGTTGGAAGTTTGAGTCAACATTTCCAATTCAGCAACTGCTATCTCACGCCTTCATTACTCCTCTTCAGAAATCAGTGGATGACGTCGCTGAGACCATGTTTTAAAGATGAGCTTCCACTTCGCGCCTGTGTGCATGAACGATGAGCACAGACAGCACCAACCACTTGTAATTTAATTACGGCTGGTCATAAATCCTGCCTCCTGCATTACACGACAATGAGTGTGGGCTGAACTAGAAAATTAAAACACTCTTCAAATAAATTTCAGCCCAACATGGCTTCTGTCGTGACGGTTATTTGGTACCATGATTAATTAAGAGCAAGAGTTCATTTTTCAGAGAGTTTACTGAGAAGTTATCTGATGCTCAGCAGGAATGTAGGGATTTGATTGACAGCTTTGTTGACAAATGAGGATCCATGAGTCATAGATGTTTACAGCAGGTGATGTGTGTGTGTGTGTGTGTGTGTGTGTGTGTGTGTGTGTGTGTGTGTGTGTGTGTGTGTGTGTGTGTGTGTGTGTGTGTGTGTGTGTGTGTGTGTGTGTGTGTGTGTGTGTGAGGGTTTTCAAGGACAAAGTTTTGACACTCATCTTGAGCTCTAAAACCAGAAAACGTCCTGGACATGGGCCTACATTCCCAGCTGCTCTGCTCTGTCCTCATGTTGGCAAACACACACACACACACACACACACACACACACACACACACACACACACACACACACACACACACACACACATTTAATCAAAGACCTGGACGCTAACATCTGAGTCATCTCTCTCTGTCTTCACTGCCTCCCTAATCCTTCTGTATCACCTCTCTGTCTTCACTTGTCTCCTCCCTCCTCTGCTGTATCTCTCCATCACACAAACACACCCTGAGCCCTGCAGACATTCACTTTCTTCCTTCACTTGCGATCACTTCTCTTCATCTCCTCACTCGCTTCCCCGTCTCTTTCTCTTTTCTTCTGTCTCTGTCTGCCCTCATTCTTTCTCTGTGTCACTACTCTCATTTCCTCACATCTCTCCAGAACTTCAAAGCTCTGTTCAGGTGAAGACCGCACCTCTGCGTACCTATGAGTATGCATCCTGGATAGTTGACGGCTATGCACTGTAGCTTGTTTGTGCGAATGCAAACATGAGGGCGCTGTTTTGAGATGCAGGTGAAAATTTAAGTGTGTCTGTTCTCACCTCGGCTCTCCTGCTGGGCCCAGAAATGTTCCACCGTTTTCCTGATGTCACGGTTTTCCCTCAGTTCTTTCTGCCACAGGCGCAGCTCCTGCACATCTGGGCGTGCCCTGATCTACAACACACACACATACATGCACAGGTACACAGCACATATATAAAGGGAGAATGATCACAAAAGCTTACTGTGCATGCTGTGTGTTAACATCAATGGGGTTTAACTTCAGATTTTCCCTCACGATCTCCGTCATTCCATCAGGGCCTTTTAAATTTTGGACCTCTCTGTTTGCAGATCTGTGGTTTACAGATTCCTCTGGTAAAAGCACCACTTTCATCCGTCAGATAAAACCCCATGAAAACTCAGTGATACCTTTTATCTCTGCTGTACTTTTTTTTATAACCAGATATGTTTGCCTGCTCTCTTCCAACAGTCAAACAAATCACTCACCGAGAAGCTTTGCAGTGGAAAATGTCAACAAAGCTTGTTTCAGTAGCACACTGTACTCCTGTCTGACACCTTCCTGTCAGCAGCTTTAAAAACTGCTTAATAAAAATCATCCGCGCTGATTCTGATGGTCTTGTTTTGCTTTTGTGGGTCACGCAGGTTTCAGTTTTAATTCCTGTTTCATAACCTGCTAAAAAAAAACAACTTGTCTCAGGAGCTTTGAGGAGCAGTGTACTGCTCTGCCCCCTAAAGTTGCTCTTTCACATGTTTCTCACAGCATGAAGTCTTTCCTGTTGGGCAGTGGGAAGTACTCAGGAGAGAAAGAGCATGACATGAAAGGCACGCTGCAGATGTTGCATCGTAATGTGACATAATAAAACATGATGGCCGACGAAACAATGTTGACCTATGCTTTGATGACAGTTTGTGCATCTGTACGGGCGAGCAGACATCGTGCCTGAACCACAGATGGACCATCTTGGATTTGACGCTGACTTTGAGCTTCTTTTCTAACTGCTATTGGGCACCCTTCAGTCACATGAGCTGAGCTCAGCCTCTGATTGGACAAACTTGTAATAATCTACCCGGTTCTTTGGTCGAAAAGCTCCCAAGAATCACTCAAAGAAGAGCTATTTCTCAGTTCAGCATTTATTCTGGTCACAGGTGAAGCTCACAGCGCTGGTCTCATCAGAATGAGCCTTGGTTCTCATTTAAAGCAGTCAGTCCCTACATCTGTACAGAGGTTGGGTTAAACTAAACAACCATAAATGATTGGCCATATACTGCTGACTGACAGCTGTCCCAACCACAACTGTTGTCAGGTGTCAGGAATGTATGAGCAAAGTGTGTGTATGTTGGTCGAGGGCATGTAGCTCGGTGTAGAAGGTTGCAGACATGAGCTGGAGACAGAAACTATCTGTTTAACCATACTGAAGACATTAAGTATGTATTGACCATGAGGCTGTACAGGCACACTCCAAGGCAAAATGCCTGAGCTGCATGAGCTAGACAAGTAAGAACAGAACATAAGAAACTTTCACATAGGCTTCATTTTTCTCTACCGGATGTTACCCCTTGGCCTGAACTCGTTTTGTTTTTTGGACTTGAGATGCTTTTATTTATCTTGTTCTGTCTTTCTCATCTGGATTCTCACTGGTGTTATGAAATAAACATCCTAAACCTCACCTATTCGCTCAAAGTGAATATTTCCTACAGTGTTCAAACTTCACAGAGAAATAGTACTGAGGAGACTGGCTGACAAATCCCCCAGTAAAGCTGGGGTATCTGCATTCACACTTACAGATCACATTGAGGAAACACTGCAATGGTTCCTCGTACAACCCAAATAGAAGTATGAGCTGCTGTCGCATCATATCAAAATATGGAATGGTGGAAACGGTCTCCTCTGCAGGGAAAAACCATCACTGTTGATGTTAATGAAGCCTGTGTCCACACAGGTGAGTAAATGGGTCAAATCCTGCTGTATGTTCATGTCACACTGACTCTGATCCCTCTTTCTCTTCAGGTCCAGATAAACATGAATTATGTTTTTGGTCTAGAAGGAAACCCCTGTATGTGTGTGTGTGTGTTATTGTGTGTGTGTTATTGTGTAGGCTGCAGGCTATACTGAGGGATTACCAAACTGAATCACCGATTTAAATGAATAGAACATATCCCAAAGAGCTCAACCTCTTTCTGTTTCTATCTCCTCCTCCTGCTGCTGCTGTACTCCCCCACTGACTCTTCTTCTTCTTTTTTTCCTCCCTTACATCACTGCATCCTCTCTTCCTGCTTCTTTTTCTCTTTAATTCTCCTTTTCTCCCAACTCCCCAGTCCTGTTTTCCTCTCCTGAGTGCCTACTTGAATGGCCACAATAGTGCTGCTGTTAGCAGTGGGTATGAAATTGGGGCCGTTATATAAGCCCAGCAATGGGTGGAGGAATGGGTTAGACTAGCGTGCTTCAATAGTTAATTTAGTGGGTGTCACAGCGCTGCAACAGCCCCTCTGCTGATGGGAGCAAACCATAGAAATGGAAATGAGGGGTGAGGGTCAGGAGGGGGTGGGGGGGTGGTGGTGGATTCTGTTGTGTTTGCTCACCATCTCTTGTGTGTGTCTTGTTGGTGTGTCTGTGTGGCCATTTCTACTCGATGTCACTTCCAATTGGTGTCCTGCAGAAACCTCATACCTTTCTGTTCTTCTGCTGCTAAATGTGGGAAATGCTCGATGGCCGTTGGAGCCCTGAGATGGTTATTTTTGATGCAACACTGAGGGGATAATTGTAGATTCTAACTTCCTGGCTTTCTGGGTGTACATGCTTTATGCAGGATGCTGACAGCATGTGTGTGTGTGTGAAAGCTGGAGACAAAGAGCTGAGTTGAATGTGAATGCATAAGAGCTTTGAAGCCTGTCTGTGTGCATCAACACGGCTGATTAGCAGGGGTGTGGTAGTATTTTGACCGTGTGCATCAAGGACTCTGTTTTAGAAACTGTTTATACATTTAAATCTGACTTACAGGGCAAAATAAAGCTCTTTTCTCATCCAATCTTACTGATACGAATTATTTCTTTGTCTTGATTATATCAGCGTTATATATCAGGGATAAGGGTGGCTGCATTTTTAGGACACTTTAATGCTGCATGTATTCACCTGCATTATTTGAAAGACAAAAGAAAAGGCACAAATGTGTGCAAAACGAACATACTATAAATAGAAACCAATTTATATGAAGTACACAGATATTTGGCCTGTTTGTATAATTCATATTTGAGCATATTTCTTCAAATTTCTGCAGAAAGGTAGAAGTTAAAGTGTGTAGTTTTTTCTTCAATAGTTTACTTTTATGGGTATTTAGATCCTGACAAAAATGGAAGCTTCAACACACACACACACACACTCACCATGTACCCACAAAATGTGCACATAGTTTCTCACACACTTCAATCCCACTGCGAGGCCTTTCAAGCTGCCTGTGTGACTGAGCTCCTCTCTCAGTCTCACGCTCTGCAGCGGCACAATGCTTTCTGTTTGGAGGCTCCAGCTATAGTCACATCAGCAGCCACAGTGACAGGCAGCATAAAGACACAGCTTCACACTCCATCTAAGAAACCTATCCAACATGTTTTCGTTGACTGACGATTCCACCGATGCCCAACACCTGAGATGTGATCCATGCAGACTCATGCACATTTATAGGTAGCATTATGACTATATTTAATTACATCTAAATACCTCTCTGTAGTCCAGATTAAAGATTATATCACAGGACAGGACTACCTGACCCCTTGACCATCCAATCCTGGGACAGTGTGCCCCTGCAGCCTCTTAGCAGAAGGGGGAAGTGAGGACAAAACAGAGCCTTCGGCCACTGTGTGTCCTGACTGCCTTTGACATATTTTCTGCATGAGCGTCTCTGCACTTGGCCCAGCAGTGTCTAAACTGTGGACCTCAAACCGAACCATTCATCTAGCCTCCTCCTGCCCTCAGATCATTCAGCTGGAATCTCAGACCTACTTCTGCAGTGGACTACACAGCTCTCTGGGTGAGTGTGTGTGAGATTCTTTCAAACAGCTCTATTAGTTTATGTCAAGGAGAGTACACACGGTGGGTTACTCACTGTGTCCCACTTTCAGACAATAACCTGAGCCTGCCAGCCCAAGATGAGGTTCCTCAGAAGTGTCTCGACTGTTTTTGCATTATACTTGAAATTATTTACTAACTCATAATAAAAATCCAACTCACTCTCTTTGTTTTTAACTGTTGTTCTAAGAAGTTACAATCGTCTGTCATCTTCATCAGTTTTTCTTTTTAAAGGAGCTAAATTATCAGAATGGGGCCTCATATACTCGAAGAAAAACAGATCTGGTTATTACAACACGACTCAATGAAGCAGTTTCACATTTCAAAGTCTGTCTGTCTGTCTGTCTGTCTGTCTGTCTGTCTGTCTGTCTGTCTGGTGCTTTTGGTGCATCTTTTGCACCGCCAGCCAAGCCTTGGCTAACTTAAGCACATTAGCTGACCAAAATCCTTCATCAGGTTAATAAAAAACAAAGAAACATGAGACTCATGGAGGTTGGTGTAGGAGTTTGATGTGATGCTAAAAACAGAGGCCTGTTAAATGTGGATGTATGGGCAACAAGACAACTCCCCATAAAGTGAGGCCAAAATATCTGGAGCTTCCCCTGGAGACTGGCTGCAGTATGTGTCTTAAAGTTTGCTTTGGTCAGATGATATAATCAAATTCACATGAGTGCAGTAGTCATAGTAAGTTTTTGTCTGTTCTAAGACCCCGTTTACACAACAACGTTTCACAAAATTTCACTATAAAACTCAGAAAATCTGAGAAAACAACAAGGTAGTCCACCAGTGAGCCGTTGCTGTTGTCCGGTTGCCGCATGGCAATTAAAAGTTCCCACAACGAAAGTGGAACATGCAAAGTGGAGCGTGACGTCAGTGTTTCTACTGAAAACTCCAGCTTGCTGTTTACATGGCAATGGTGGCTGCGGCGTTTCAGAAAAATTCCACCCTGGAGGACATATCCAAAAATTTGCGTTTCAGGTCGGCTGAAACGCCGTCTCCATGTAAACCAGAAGCCGAAACAACAATACTTTGCCTTTCATCCTAAAACTGTTGTCGTGTAAACGGGGTCTAAGTTTGGTTGGGATTTTGTGAATGCTGGAGAAAATGGGTTTACTGCCGTGCTTGACAGCTCATTTCACAAATGTCATTTCTGCAGTGCTGTGTCATTAAGATTAACATAATAGAAGAAGAACAGAAACATATGAGTCACTGAACTTTGCATAACCATTTATGTGTCTTTCAGGACTGTGTCAACCTGAGAGAGCTTTACGGTTTTATCCATAAGTTAAATGTGAGTTTGGTTTGTGGAAGGGGTGGGACGGCTGATCTCTACCGCACAAACCGGGCTACAGATGTGCAACATGTCAGAGCTTAAAGCTGAGGTGATTTTGGCTTCACTCTTGACTTGTCGTCCATTTTTCCAAAGTCAATACGACAAATTGGAAATAAAAAAGGAAGAAATGGTCAAACCTTTGTGTTGAATTTAATCTGATTTCAGTGTCAAAATTCTGATTATGACTTCCATTCAGACTCTTTAGTAGTCGAAGGCTTTCCTGCACCGAACAGTACTGCGCTGAGGCCAGGAAAAGGCCGCCTGCAGAGCGACTGTACCATAAATCTCTAAATACAGACAGAAGAAGAGATGATAATAAAATCCTGCTTCACTGCTTGACCACCAATCCTCCGTATTGACTGCCTAATTGTACAGCCTATTTATTACACACTGGCCACATTAGTGCAACTCAGCTTGCAAGAGTTAAGAGAGCCTGAGAGGTCTTAGTGAGCAGCAGTGTGTGTGTGTCTGCACACATATGTGTACATTACAGTATCAGACATGGATGAATGGATTAGAGCCAGGCTGAAGCCTACAGTCTAAAGAAGCTTATGTAATATGTTTAGACCCATCAGCTCTCTATAGTTGTGAGTGAAACAACAGACGATTGCATTGTCGGGGCCATAGATGCATTAGCGTGTATGTGCATGTGTGTGTGTGTTTCTGTGGGTACATGCTGTTCCACTGCTCTTCCTCCGTCCTCAATATGTTTGGGTGAATCACATTAATAATGGAGGGATAAAGCTCCAATCTGCAAAAGTACCCTCCTTCTCTGCTTCCTGGCCCTCAGTCTGTCTATCTTTCTTACAAACACACATGCACGAACACACACACACACACACACTCACTCAAACACTCTCTGCAGTCAGCGCTGCGTCAGGCGGGTTATATAACAGCAGAGGGTGTAAGAGTGCGGGGGAAAGAGGGGGTGTGGTTGAAGAGAACAGGGTATACTGACAGATAAAGACGTTTTGATGATAATCATATCATAGGAGTTAAAATCACATTAACGCGATATTAACATATTTGAAGAGTGGTTTAAGTATCAAAACACCCAAAAAGTTACAATCATCATCAAGTCAAATGGGTTTTTCTACAACTAAATCCCATAATCCTATTACATTTGTATAAACCCCTCAAAAATATTCCTCAAGTATTTGAAAACTACACAGATTAAGATGAAATGTAACATGTCATTGTTTGGGAGTGTGCAAGATTAGATTCTTTAAACGCTAACGCTACATTACACCAAAGGAAGTTGCATCAGTGCTGCACGGCTGACTCTGTTTGTGTTGATGTCCCTGTCTCTGCTCGGCTGCCCAATGAGCTGTTAACTGTTCTTGTCTCTGGAGTCGAGGTAACATCAGCCATGACACTCAACAACGCCTGCATGAGGACATTACCACTACCTAAAATATCTCCACCCTGTGTATCTTGAATAAATGATGATCCCCAGAGGCCTTCCCTCAACTTTGTACCCTGATTGTTGAAAGTTCACAGCCTTCATGTGTTTCTCAGATACAATTCTCCTAATTCCTAATCCTAATCTTTACATCCATAAATATTTCTCGCATAGCCTGAGCATAAGCCTTTCAGGTGCATCATCCCACCTTATCACAACTGTCTGCTTGTTCTGCTGTCTCTCTTCCTGTGAGCCCCTTGGGGTGCTCGGCTGCAGTGCTATCAGTGGCCCTGCTGAACCTCTCCTAGCACATTGAGGTCAGGTGGCTCACTGCTGCCACCCCATGTGAGCAGAAGAAAGTTAGACTTTCTCTTCTTACAGGAAACAAAAGGAAGGGTTGCCCCCTGCTGGTGCACAAGCAGCCCAAACCTAAATCCCTTCTAACAGGCGCACACACCCTCAAACTCAAGGATGAGCAGAAACACATCTAGCTGAACATTATAGTATTTGTTCGTAACAGTTTGTGCAGCAGGAGTGCAAAAGTGAGAGCTTCTGCTGAGACAAACAAAAAACATAACCCCTGCTTTTCATCCTGACACCACAGCAGACACGGGGTTTATCTGTGTGAAGTCAAATCTCTGTTGTTTGCCTCTGGTAGTGTCTGTTTCTGTCTATTTATATCCCAGCACAGAGCACTATGACACCCACACAGGAAGGAATTAAAGCTCCACATCAGCGATGACATAATCAAGCTAAAATGAAATTGCAGCCCTCGTGGAAGAAGGGCTTTTCAGCTGGATGATATTACACAACGAGATCACACTTTGGTCCAATGCACACGCAGCAGAGCAGCTATTGTGACCTAAAGGACACACACACTGCAGAGACACAGAGAGCAAGGATGACTGGGTTGTGGGTTGATTACAGGGTTCTCGTGTACTGATGTACCCCCTTTTCTTTATAGTAGCTCAGTTATTGTGAAAAACTAAGGGAAAAAAATCACTTTCTTTTCTCCAGATTTTTCAGTGAGATTCAGATTTTCTTGGAGTTTAGATTTTAATTTCCATGGTTTTTTTTTCTGGGCTATAAAAAACCCCTGTCATTATCTTTTTTGAATCTGCAGTCTTAAACCAAATCCCACAATATATTTTCTAGCGAAAACTCCCAAATGCCCAGAGTACCTTGTATCCCCTCCAGAAGGCCTGGATGAGCAGAGCAGCCTGATCTTCACTCAGCTGCAGAAACAGAGGGATGGGAGGCCTGGGACTGGATATTATGTGGGGTAAAGAGAGGAAACAGAGCAGGAAGATGCATAAGAACAACATCATGTATAACCTTTTGTCCTAATTTTTTTATTTTTATTATTATTTTGTTATTATTTGAATATTTGTAGCATATTTCCTCATTACTGTTGGTGGCACATCTCAAGGCGAGTTTGTCTGTCAAAACTAAAGTGCTTTCTCCAAGTTCAAAACCTGCTCAGTTTTGAGTCAGCGGTCAGGATAGAGATCTCCAGTAAAGGAATTAGGTATGCACGATATATCAGCATTAATATAGCTATCAATCAATGTTTGTCATTTTTTTTAACATATCAGTATCGGCCCAATCGGGTCGATAGTAACACCCAATGTTCATATCCGTCTAAGTTCTGTTTGTGTGTTTCAGGAGGGGGTTGCCATGAATACTGGTCAGTTTGTTAAGGTAACTTTGTCAGGATATTATTTTGATTTATGATCCTTTTTGTAATTTATGATCCACACTTTCTCACAGGAGTTTTGTAAGTTAAGAGTTTAATGACACACTTGCCACAAGTTGTGAGGGTTGCTAAAAAGGAACACTGTTGGTTGCTTGTATTTATGGTAGACCTGTAATGTTCTTATTTGTAAGTGAAACACCATTTGAAAATAAAAGAAGACATTAAAAAATTCAGTTTGCATGATTTTTATTTTGATATATATTTTCAAAAAATATTGTTTCAGAAACTTTATTTTTTTACATAAATCAATATCAGTAAATATCGGTTATAAAGTGACTCAGGTAAAAATGTGTAAGTGTAAGCAATAGGGAAGGGGACACTCACTGCTGTCTGAGCCAGTCCTTCACAAAGGGGATGTCATGAAAGGTCACATGGGCCTGCTCCGTCCTGTGAGGGCTGTTGCTGAGAAAAAGAGAAGATGACAAATAGATGTCACACACATATTCCTTTTATCAAACACAGCACTAAAAATATAAAGTGTGTATGCACATCTGTGTGCGAGTGTGTTCTTACTTGTAGAGCCACTCGGTTAGGAAATCACATGGGTTAAACGCCGTTATTTTTCTCTGAAACACAAAAAGAAAGTAGTGTACACCATGCGACACATAGAGGGAGCAGATGGACATTGTGCATACTCATTACAGAGCTATGAATGTGGAAATACTTTAAAAAAGACCACTTTTCAAATCAGACCTATTTTGGATATAATTAAGAAAAAAAAGAGTAGGAAAATAGAAACTTTAAAATAAAAATGACCCAAAATCTAAATCTGATTTACTTTCAGGATGAATTCAGACCTCAAAGCAGCCATGCTTCTGGGCTTCTTCCAGCATAGCCTCCAGTCCAGGCAACAACACCGGAAACACACTCCTCTCCAGAAACTGCTGGGCAGAACCTGACACAGGAACAGGTAGGTTTACACAAGAAAAGGAGAGATTTCTGAAAGTAACTACAACCTGCAGGACAGATCTCACTTGTGGGTGGTGGAAGTGGTGGAGGAGATAAAGTTTCAGCTGCTGACTTGTGTCTCTGGCTTGGAGGTCGAGGTCTTTCTAAGGAGGAGTAACCAGCAAGAGCTGGAGGGTCAAAGTCTCTGAGAAGGCCATCATCCGCAGACACCTAATAATACAAAGGGTTAATAATATCAGATAATATATGTAAAACAGATGAAAGGGAATGGCTACAGTTATATTTGTTGACGGATACTACCTTGGCTGAAGTGAGAGTGCTGTCCTGGGTGTTAACTGAGCTGTCATCTGTCCACACAGCATAGGGAGGAGTGGGCTTCTCAGCTTCATACTCTGACAAATATTAAGACATTTTTTTTATCATGTGCCGCTGTCTGAAAACAAAAGCTAACAGTCAAAGTATGTGAAGTTAAACCATCGATTTACCTTCGCACACTTGTTGCCAAAGTGACTTCTCCGCACCGATTGATTCCGCCATACTGCCGCCTGGGCGCTGCAGTGGTTTCTAGGGACTCGCTAGTTGCTAAGGAAGTGATTATAGCGAAGACGTAACAAGTCCAAACCGTTCAGACATGACGGGAAAAATGTGAAAAAGAATAAAATTATCATAAATTTTACTAAAACGAAGCATAAACCTTATCTTAAAGGATTTTTAAGTGGCTGCAGAAATTAACAGTCACCGAAAACTAACTGCAGACAGTGCTGCCATGAAAATATGAGGGAAATAGTGCATATGTAGTTTTTGGAAACTTACCACGAGTCCAGCCTGCGCTCCTTCGCTGGTCTCGTTTTTACTTGTGTTAACACAATGAATAAAATACTACAATTAATTTCTTCAGGTATCCTCATAGGCGAATTTATGTTTGTCGTTCCGGTATTCGCCACTAGGGGGCAGAAGTTAGCTTCCTTTAGTCAAAGCGCAATTTAGTTTCTAAGTTTATTTTAGTTTTTAATAAAAATGCTCTCTAATGGGAATTGAGTGGCAGAATCGTCAGTGATGTACCTATTCTGTGTTTCTTGAAACAGATTGTCTTACAGGTTCCATTAAAGACATAAATAATCTAATTGACTTCACCTTCACCTGGCTGATCAGTATTTGCTTTTGCAAAAGCTTGGCAAATGCCAAGTATTCATATTTTTGAGTTTCAATCAAGATGTAGTATTTCTCACCTACCAAGTAATTCTTCTGCCCTTTATAATCGTACATTGCTAACTCTCAGTATCATAAAAGGTTTTTTTTTTTGCCCCCAGAAGAAAGACTAATACAATTCAGGTTTAAACCACGATTTAGTTTTTCAAAAAGGTTCTTCAAAATTAAAGTCTTTATTGGAATATAATCCAAAGCAGTTAAGTCATCTCATGACTGAACAAAAATAGCATTTTATCTTAAAAAAAGTCCCAAGATGATTTCAAAATGCACTGAACAGCTTTTGACAAAATATACATCGTAGTAACTCATAACTTGCTGTCACTAATTTACCTGTTAATAAATAAGATTGTGAACAAAACATTTTTATACATAACATTTTAGATGACCCCATTTTAAACACCCTTCCTTTTTTTAAACAAATCATGAAAATCTGTGCCACAAGCATACCACTAACAAGTTGTTGCAGTGCATCCACTTACATTAACAACCCCCCCCTAAATCAAAAGAAAAAAGCAACACAACGAGTAACGGTAAAAACAATGGTGGTGATACAATAAAAGGATTTTTTTTTATAAAGCAACACTGATAAAAGCAGATATTATAAAGGGCTGACTATCAACAATGAAATATACAGATTACATTCCTTCACGCTTTCAGAATAAAGGGAGCCCATGTGAGGAGGACGTTATTAACTGAGCCAGAGGGAGACACAAAGCTTCCTCTTCATAAAAACAAACAAAAATATCTACCTTTGTCTACAGAAGCACTTATATCATTTATCCTCCAAAACCGGTTCTTGGTGTGAGACCCAGGCACAGGACTCAAATCTGTCAGAGTGGACACACTCTGGTGTAAATACATGATGCAAGTTCTGGTGTTAAGAAGTGTCACATGCTAGGTTGAATCCAGGAGTGCAGCCATATGCAGATTTTGTACAAAGTGAGGAGCTTCTGGTCCTCTGAACAAATGAAGCTCAGGTCAGTGGTTATATAGTGTTGCCGTGACGTTTGAGGACGACTTGCATCAAGCTTCTACTTGAGAAAAATTTGGAGCCTCTCTGTAGGCAGCATGTTCAGTTCCAACAGAGGATATTGAAGTTATAGCTGCGAGGATGCACGACGCCAAGCCTCGGATGAAGGGAGACTTTTCTGGTTTAGTGTCAGTCCTGCAGGGCTGCTCGAACAGCTTAAAGTCAATGCAGAGACTTGACAGCAACAAAGAGACCAAAGGGTGACATGCAGAGTTGTAGTGGCTTTGATCCTGAATACAGAAAAAGAAATCAAACTGAAAAAAAAAGATGAGTGGGAAAAGTAATCAAACTGAGATGCAGTGTGTGGAGGAGAAGAGTCTTTTATTCCTCCCATTTGTTCGCCAAACCCCCTGCAGAAGAAGGTGCCGAGAAGGAGGATGGACATATCAGTTCACGGGTTTATTCAGTGCAAGTGACCTCTTCGAAAAAGTGGACAGAGTTTTAGTTTCATCCGTGGTTCTATCTTCTGTGTTCATCCACAGCTCCAGTACAGACTTTCCTGTGATTCTTTCAACATTACAAAACACTGTTCATGATGCAGTCTGTGCACATCCCTTAAACTGGCTTCAACTTCTTTGTCCTCCGTACACAACGTCCATCATCTTCTCCGAGCCCCCTCCTTTTAAAAGAAGTTGGCGAGCGCTATGTACAAATAGTGATATGTCGAATATGCGTGTGTGAGTGTGTGTGTGGTGGTGGTGATCGGTTCACTGAGGCCGAGGGTCTCCGTGGACTCTGAAGCGGTACATGCAGGTGTATTCTGGGTGTCCCCAGTTCGACAGCACTCGCACCTCAATGATCTGGAAGCTCTTATCGTTCTGTTCCTGAAGGAGGAGAGGGAGGGAAATGTGTCAATCAGCCCGTTTCGTTACAGGGTTTCCTTTAAAAGTCTTCTTCTGCTAGAATTTTCTTTTTTTCTATTATTCTTTCGTCTCATTTCGATTGTTCGTCTTTCAGCTCTATATTTGCATAAAAAGGATGAAAAGAGGATTCTGTCTACAAACAATAACTTGTAGCTCCATTTCTATCAGATTACAAAGAAGAACTTTTGTTACCATGACAGGAAATGTTTGCAGTGACTCCCCGTCTTCCTGGTATGTATAGTGCCCCAGCAGCTTCCCCTCTTCCTGATACTCATCATCCAAACCCTGTGGACAAACAAAAAGACAAACAAGTCAGTAACATCAGGCAGTTGTCACAGATGGATTAAATGTAAATATGACGTTTCTTTCTCACATAAACGGTGAAGTTTTGCGGTGCGCTGGTGATGTTTCCGGTCGGGGACAGAGCTTTGGGGATGTGCTCCACGCAGAAGGATGTGGGCAAGATCCTCAGAGACAACCGGATTACCAGGTAGCCCTGAGAGCCCTTAAATGCCCAGCAGTTACCGGGGTACACGTCAGGCTGAGGAGGCGAGAAATGTTGAGGTAAGTAACACAAGCTTTCGCGTATACAAAATCTTACCATCGCTGGGTCACAACTCTCCTGTAGTGATGCTCACCTGGATAACAACACGTGGAGACTGGGAGAAGTACCAGAGGGGCAGGCCGAACAGACTCATCAGGGCTGTTTTAGTCTCGTATGTCTCTGAGCAGCGAGTGCTGAGGATGCTTCCACCTGCAGACACATCGAGGGGTTGAGAGGAAATATTCAGGGTTAAACTAAGTCCTCATTTTCTTTCTTTAAAATCTGTACTGCTGGTGGCACAGGTAGGGACAGAAAACATGTGGTGAGTAGGGCTGGGTACCGAACTTTGGTTCTTTTATGGCACCGACTGAAATGCTTCGGTAGTACCAAGTATCAAATTACGCCTCGTCTTTCCGTGCCAAGTTTTGGTACCCAAAGGGTTAAACACGCTGCTGGTGATTCACTGTAACATAACACAAGGTTGTGGTATGCAGGACAGTGTTGCTAAATTAACCTCTGGAGTTTGGGACGGAGTGAAAGCTTGTTTTGATCATCAGCCGCTGCTTCACAATGAGCAGCAGGCGCTGAGCCCCTCCCCTCTCCAAAACACAGACTCCTCCACTCACAGCAGACCCTCCAAGCTGCAGCCAGAGCAGACGACTGCATGCACATGAATTTTACTTATGTTTGTCTCTTTTAGGTCACTTTTGCCAGTCAAAAGCCCGAATAAAGGAGGGTTTTTATTTTAACAAAAGAAAAAAAAATGAGAATGGACAGAGGAAAGTTCATTTAAAGTTACCTGATCTTTTGCACTGGAAATTACTTGTTTTATTTTTTATTTTAAGAAGAAAATGCTCGGAGTAAAAAATTAGATGTAGATGAAAAATAAAACTCGAGATTTGTACCATTACATGTAATAAAGTTTCTTTTTGTCAGAACTGATAGAAAATTGGTATCGAAAAAAGTATTGTTCAGGAACCGGTATCGAAGTGAAGGTATTGCTATCGCTACAGGAATTGAAAATTTTTGGTTGATACCCAGCCCTCGTGGTGAGGGAGGGAGCCTGAGCTCCACACCAGGGTTGTTGTAAATCATGTCTGCGCCTCTGTGTTGTGACTCGTCCATGTAGGTCAGCAGACCGCTCGGCAACACAGATGACAACAGAGCCTGAGCGTCAGCTGTTAATACCCAGTTGTCCTCAGACCTGGCTAATGCCCCCACCCTCATTATGTAAGACATACATTAGAGAGCTGCACTGAGTTATATGGCAGCGAGTTCACTAATCCCCAAGAGCAAAGGAAGGACAGGAACACGTCAATGTGAGGCTCAATGATCACCTCCAGACTCCAGCGCGTAGTCCACCAGGCCGGTTCGATCCTGGGAGTACAGCCTCAAAGCGTTCTGGACAATCAGCTTCACTTGCTGGAGAAGAAACCGAAAAACAAATCCAGAAATGTAGAGCAGCTGCACTTATAGTTGTTTCAATTATGAAGAGATGAAAAGTAGTCTGCATTCAGAGTACCTCCTCTGACATTCCCTCGGCTGAGGCGGTGTGCTTGACGCTCCCCGTCACTGTCTGAATGATGTTCTTGGCCTTGAACTCCGCTTCACCCAGAGTTTGGGCCCGGTTCTGCTCAAGCTGCAGGGACACATTTCTCAGGATGCTCATCTCCAAGGAAGCCAGTAAGGCCTGCAGGTCGGGTGTGCTCACGTAGCGCTGAGACAGCCAGAGCATGAGTGACTCTGGCACCTCACCCTGCTGCTCTCCACTGCCGAAGAACAGAGCCTGCAACTCCTTACGCACCTGGGAGGACACCTGAGCTGATATCTGGAAGAGGAACATAAGACTCAGATGAACAAAGACGTGTTTCTGAAAGAAAAACCTGAACCACAGCAGAGCACATGGAGTGGATTTTTCTAGAGCCAGTATTTGTGTTGCTCACCGTGTCCTGCAGAGTCTCCAGCTGCTCACACTTGCCCTTACATCCCAGAACACCCTGCAGGTCCTGTCTGATTTTGCCCAACTCCACCTCAAGTCTCTGCACCTCCACCAGCAATGCATCATGGTCCTCCTGCTTTACACCCACACTAAGAAAGATGAAAAAAAAAAACAGAATTGATGTGAGCTGCTATAATCTAAAGTTTGTGTGTGTGTGTTTTTCCTCTCATGGTTTTATACCTGACAGGGTGCGGGTCTGCTACTGGAGCGGGCGCCTCTTTCTCCTGGTCTTGTTTTTTCTCATGCTCGTACTGCTGCTGCTTCTGCTGAACCTCCTACAACACATTTAACGAATGAGAAGGTAAAGAAAACACTAATCTTCATTTTAAGATCTCTGAGCGCTTCGTATGACTGAAACAAAACCAGTTACAGTAACTTTTATCTGGTAATTAGATTCTCGATATGACCTAATTTGTTCTCTGTACAGACTCCACACCTGGCACCTAACCAACCAGTCCTGTCTTCATACCTGTCACCATTCATGTCTGTCTTCAACTGTCTGCATCACCTGTTCGAGCACGTCTGGATATTTGTTCGTCTTATAAACATTTCCGTCTCTGATTGCTCTACCTGTGCCATTATCTGATGTTATAACATACCCTGTTCCAGCTTTTTAATGACTCCAGGCTTTAAATACTTCAAATACTAAGAGTTCTATGAATACCGTGATGTCATTTGAGCTTCCATGTGGATAATTAGGATATTTATCTGATTTAATTTTGCTTCATACTTTGGGAATTTAATGTTTTGCATTCATTCATCTTCTATACCGCCTGTCCTGTTCAGGGTCTGGAGCCTATCCCAGCTGTCTTCGAGCAAAGAGGGGAGGACACCCTGGACAGCCCGGTGAATCACAGGGCTGACGCACAGAGACAAACAACTGTTCACGCTCACTCACACCTACGGGAAGTTTTTGAATCACCAATCAACCTGATGAGCATGTTTTTGGACTGTGGGAGGAAACCGGAGTACATGTGGAGAACATACAACTCCACGCGAAGTGGGATTCCATATTGTGAGCACTTTTTCTTCAGAGTTAATTCATAAAAAGCCAACAGCTCATGCTCTCTCAGTGTGTGCACACTTAAACTGTGTATAAAGGCCATTTTTTACACTATTTTAATGCAGTCAAATAACAGTTTCAACAACCCTCTGTTTAACTGCTGCCGTTCGGTGGTAAAAACAGAGCTTTCTGAATTTAATCCAAATCCTGGAGAAAATGTTGCAGACAGATACTCTGCACAGTATCTCAAAGCAAAACAACTATTTTTTTTACCTTGTGTACACTTTAATTTAGTTTATTCTGCTCCGTAACAGCACTACAATATCAAACGATGTTATTTCACCTCACATACTTCTCTAATCTCCTGCAGGCTTACGAATAGCTCATAAAAATTTAAGATAGATAAACCATCTCGCATTATCCCCAGTGCATTTTGTGTGTTTTTACAATATGTTCTCTGAGGGGGAGAAGTGAATCTGCTTAACAAACCTCAGTTTTGGCAGCCAGCGCCTTGAGCAGCATTTCTAACTCAGCCAGCCGTAACGCGTGACTCTCTTGATGTTGTTTCTGCTGCTCTTCACTCTGCATTGAGCACGAAAGACAAAAAACAAGTGAGATACGAGCACATGTTTGGTGTAAACTCAGCACTGATTCTTATCTCCGTACCTGTGCCCTGTTTGTGGTCTCCTGCTCCAGCTCTGTCCGTAACACGCCCAGTCTCTTCTCCAGCAGGGAGGACACCCACAGTCCCAGGCTCTCCCTGTCTGTCTGCGTGTGGAGCTGGTCCCTCAGAGTGCTGTAGAGACCCAGAACATCCCCATGACGCTGCTCCTGCGTTTGGTCGCCCTGCTTGACTTGTTCCCACAGCAGGGCTAGTTGCTGCTCCACACGTTCTAGTCGCTCCAAGTCAACGCTGGAGACGGCCAGAGGGGGGAGGACAGGCTGGGGAGGAGAGGGTAGTTGAAAGCTTGAAGCCCCTACATGAAAGCTTTAAATCACAGTAATGAAATATACAGCCATCGTGTTATCAGGCCATTTGTTTGCACTGTTTCTTCTCTGTGTCTTACTGGGGCCTGAGAGACCGGGCTGGCTGGAGTCTGCACAAACGGAGTCTCTGTTGTAGTGACAGGGGCAGAGACGGGGACTGGAGCAGAAGCTGGCCACAAGTTGGACAAGAGGGTGAGAGGAGAAGCAGGACGCCACTCCGTTAGGTTCTTGGTGGGCAGGTAGGCGAGCAGAGCAGCGGTGGACGGACCCCAAAACCACAAAGCTGCATGAGGGAGAAGAGAGAGAGGAGAGTTAACGCTGAACTTGATTGTTTTTGTAACAGTAAAGTGTCTTAGCATGAAATCAGCATTCAAGACTAAAGGGATGTAAACTGAAGAAATTCCAGAATAAAAACATTGATATGTTAACGTTTTGTTGCTTTGTGAGTTAAATGCATGATGCTGAAACAGAGTGGAGGAACTCGCAGGAGGCCCAGTAGGGCTGACCTGAATCTGACGCTGGATATGCAGCAGACTCTGGGGATGCGTGCCGGTTAGGACACCTCTCTCACTACAGAGCATATTTCTCTGCTTGAGCTCACTAAATGGGTTACACCTGTGTCTTATAAACTCACCAAGGAGGAGCAAAAGAGGTAAAAGGAGCAGCAGGAGCTTCCAGAGCTTAGGGAGGCATCTGAAACACAGAGTAACAGATTAGTCTGATAAAACGGAACAATCAGAGGACAACAGGCATCATCTATGATAGTATTTTCACTTAAGAAACTCAAGGTTTGGAGTGTTCCTACCGTGTCAGGAAGAAGACGTTGAGGAGAGACATGAGAGACACCAGCTGGTACCATCCTTTTGCAAGGAACCACAGAAGTCCCCTCCCTGCCTTCACTGCAGATTAAACACATCCAGAAAAAACACAGTCAGACTTTGGTGCAAAAGACAGATGGGGTAGCTGCTTAAAATCTAAGAAGATAAAAAAAAGAGTGCAGCCAACCTGGAGCTGCAAGAAGCATCCAGAACACAGAGAGCAGCCTCTGCAGCACTGTCCCCGCACCCGAGCCCAACGCTTTGCCTGCTCTCACCACACAGTAACCCGGCTGCAGGAGGCAGTAACCTGCAGGACACAGTGGACAGAGAGCAAGTGTCAACATGAGTCATCTTTACCTGGTCTTTACTTTGTGGTCCTTTACTTGTTACAGTACATTCACAGACTTTCATCAACTTAAGTAAAGTGCTGGTTGACCTGCATAAGCTAGGATGCTCCACAGTGCCCCTGCCAGGCGCCGAGGCCTGGAGGACTTTGTAAGGAGGACGGTTTGTGTCTCAGAATGCTGCTTCCCTTTACAGTCATCACCTGGTACACCAAAATAAAAGATGGCAGGCAAGCAGAAAACAGAAAAACGAAGGATGTGTGAATAAACGACATTACGAGGCTTTCAGGGATCAAAACACAAAATGAAACAACAGAAAAAGGACAAATTATAGAATAAATTTTGTGCAATAAACTACACATTGATGCAAAAAGAAAACAAAAGCAGGCCACTTGTATAACATTAGAAAATGACTGAATGGACGATGAATGACATGCACAGCTTAAACAGTTTAAACAGTTTTTTTTAACTTCTGGAGTCCTTCTGGAAAGTGATAGTTTGACTTTGGATAACTAATTTTTTTATTTTTAAGTTTTTTTTTATGCCTATATGCCTTTATTTTGAAAGGACAGGACAGTGGATGGAGAGGGAAACAGGATGAGAGAGAGGGGAGTGACATGCAGGAAAGTAGCCACAGGTCGGTCTCGAACCCGGGCTCAAGGGCTGTTTTTGCCTATCTGCGCTCCAGGTAGCTAATTCTTAAATGAAAGTATGTCAAAATAAATAAATATAATACAAATAAAATTAGTATAGCTATAATAATAATAATAATAATTAATAAATAATCATACATATTAATATCATGGGAGGTCTACAGAATAAAATACATGCACTTATTTTGCAGGGAGAGTTTGGGATTAAACAGATTAATGCATTGTTGCATGCATTGTTAACCTTCTAGAGTCCCTGTAATCGCTGCAGCTTTGCCTCAACGGTGAAAAAACCTTACACAACTTTGCAGACATTAACCTGCAGATTTTTACTCTCCTTTAGTTTATGAATGAGGACGTTTTGTGTTATGTTGTGACGCTAAACTAGTCCCTAAAATATGTTTGCAGGACTTTATTGTCCAGAGGAGCATCTGCAGGTCATGACGGTTGGTTTTCAGACTGTTTTGTGCTCAAAGCGGTTCACACAACCCCTGAGCACTGCTCTGAACACAGGTCATGCATGAAATTAACTCTGTCAATCACTGCTACAATAAAAAAAGGGTGGAGAAAGAGTGTGTGGTTTGAGTGTGTGTTTGTGCATGTGCTTACACAAGGAGCCATTGAGATTTAGATGTGAAGAATCCTCAGTCACCAGGCCCTTCACGTTCATGCTTCCACAGAAACTTGAGTGGGCTGCAACATACACACGACACATTTAATTAGTTTACAGAGCCAGATCCTCTGAGGACATGAAAAAATGAGGAGGACTAAATGGATGTGTCAGCAGTCCTACAGCAGATCAGCTCTGTGGAGAGCTGCCTGCTCTGAACATGAACATGTAGTATAAGAGAGAGCAAACGGTTACAACAGCTTGTAGAAAAAAAGGAGGAAATGAAGTGAAACTGGTGCTTCAGAGTTTGTACAGTTATTCCCAAAACTGTGGAGAGAAGCAGCTTGATTTAGCAGAACATTCAGTTCAATGTCAAACACTATGTGCATGCAAACTACGATGCAAATTTTGTTTCTGACCGACTTTAAAAAAAAAATAAGGAGAGCTCTCTGTGAGGTAGGAGTTGTGCTGGTCTCAGTGAAATGATTTCTGGATGTACAGTTTCCATTTGTTTATATCAGACTTTATGCTCCAGAAATAATAAAGAGAAAACATGAGACAAGTTTACTCCAAAGTAAATTCCTCAACATGTGTATCCAAAGTTGGGAGCTTAGGAAAGAGAGACGTGGTGACAAGAAGAGAAGAAGAAAAAGGTTCAGAAGCTGTGAAGCATAACCTCTGACGCTCACCGGTACCGTGTCCTTCATAGCCTTCAGATCTGGAGCCTGTTAGCCTGTGAAGAGTGCTCTGTTTTAACAGCCACAGCTGGGACAAACTGGAGGACGCTGCTCGTCTCATGGAGTCAGAAAACGATGTAAAAACACCTGATGATAAACACGCCCGAAATCAATCGCTGTTAGTCGAAATACAATCAAGGCAGCAGAGAGGATAAACACCACGTGGATTAAAACGGGTTATGGGATGACAAAGGAGTGAAGTGGATGACAGAAACATCAAGAGGCTGCGGAAAGATAAGTGAAGAGAGGCAATAAGATTCATGTGATATGGAAATAGACCATGACTCAGCAGGAAGCAAAGACTGATGATGACGAGTCAGCTCAGGCTGAGATAAATTGTGGAGATTCGAATTGGCTGAAAGACTCTTTTCCTCCAGATAGATCATTAAAAAAGTCTCACTCCAAGCTGAGAGGGTAAAACTGCTACAAGGGAAAACGGAGAGGAAGGAATGAGGGGATGATGGGTAACGATGAGATTACAGAGGGTCTCTTGATTTATACCTTTTCCTGGAGGGTTTCTGGCCTTTGAACCTAGCCAGAGCACATTGTTGAAGAGCAGGGTGACTAAGGACACTATGGGGGCCACGGCTCGTTTGCTGTAGCGCATACACGTGTTAGACATAGACACCAGCACACCTGGAGAAGAATTTCACTGTCGTTATATTCTCATCATCACAACTTTGTTTTTCGATTTGAAAGTACTTTGAAAGCAAAGCTCCTTTTGTTTTAAAGCTCCCGTGGGGGAATTTCCTGTTGTGTCATTTATGACAACCTCTGAGGTCAAAGTAGGAGGATTTTCCATGTGCGTTTTTCGCTTTTATGATGTTTTATGAGTATACAAACAAACATTTTTCAGTTATGATGGCCTTAGTTTGAATTTAAACCCTCCTCACAGGAGCTTTAACAAAGAGCGACTCAGTGTTCATCTGATGTGTCCAATTCAACAGCGTCTCACCTGACTTATTCCGCCGACTCCTGTCTCTGGAGTATATACTTGTGAAAGGTGAAGAGGAGGAGGACGAGGAGGAGAAAGCGTCTGAGGAGGCTACAGCAGCCTGAGATGATAATAATGATGAGGATAATAATGATGCTGAAGACTGTGTGATGAGGGAACCCTTCTTCTGTGAGTGAAGGGAGCAGTCTTTGCAGATGTAGCCATTGGCGAGGGAGGTGTGGGACTTTGACGTGCTGGCGCTGGCGTCGCCGTTGATACTTGATGAACTGTGGTCGGCAGCATGGCTCCTCCCTGATAGAGCAACATGAATGCAGAAACATGACACTTATTTTTTTATCACTATCCAGTAACTTCTATCATTTCTGATGGATCTGTGTTCCAAACAGCTGACCCCAGTGTCCATCCACAGAGGAGGAGGAGGTGGTGGTCGTGGTTGTAGTGATGGTACGTTGTCTCAGGTGGGGCTGATCGACGATGGGAGTGAGCAACGTGGCTTCAGACTCTTGGTGGCTCTCCTGAATGCTGCTGCCGTCAATGGGGGTGCTGATGGCCGAGAAGGAGAGGGTTTTCCGCGGTGTGACGGCTTGGCTCAGGGATAAAGCGAGGGAGCCTGAATTGGACTGCTGCTTTTTGCTCCGCAGGGTCCTGAGAGAGCAGAGATGAGAAACATGAGAAAAACAACACATCCAGACCTGCTTATGTTTTATTATCATGCAAGATGAGGCATCTGATCTCATTTTAACCCAACACGAGTAGCAGAGCTTCGCAGCAAAACCTTCATTAACAGGCAGAAAGACTCATGTTTAGACAGCTGCTGGTGTAAACAAGTCTCTAACTTTATGCCTTTGTCAGCTTTTTATTTTTCGGTCACATTAATGTAAAACTATATTTCATATAATATTTCTTCCATTGTTTTCAAATAGGACCCACAGTCTTTAGAATCTTTTCCTGTCCCAGGCAGAAATTTTGGAACAACTATGACTTTTAAGTTGTTGTTCTTTGCCAAACAGAGCTTACAGCAGTAAATACTTCAAGTCGTTTATAAGACGCTTAACTTCTCTAAGCTCCTGAAGTGTGCTGGATTTATATTTTTTATCTGAAGTGTAACTACTCCACCACCATTTGTTTTTAAAATAGGATTAAAAAAAACATGAAAGATCTCATTGCAGATAAAACAGATGGAAATGTGTTTTTATTGCACCTCTCCAACAAGACGACTTGTATGAGGGTTAGCATCCATAACCAGTCTTACCGTGTCTCTCTCCTGCTGCTGGTGTAGCTGCTACTGTGGTTCTGAGAGAAATCAGCCAGGCTCCCGTTGTCATAGTGACCGGCGCTGCTCTGCAGACGCAGACTCCGCCGTGACATCCTGGGCGACTCGTACACGGCGGCAATCTGGTGCTCCCTCTCAAACTCTAACGCTCTGGAGGAGTAGCTGGAGCTGAGACAGAGAGGAGGGAGGAAGGGAGAAGAAAGAGCGGGAAAATCGGGGAGACGGAGAAGAGAAAAAGTTTTGAATTGGAAGGAAAAGTTGCATGATGGGCCCCAGGGAGGGGCAATAGAGAGATGTTGAAACTCTTAGCCTCAAATTCAAACTAGATGGGGATGCCTTTGCTCTTTTTCAAATTAACGCGTCATCTTCATAAATGCTGGGACCAAACTGACTGTTTAGAGAGCTGTCTTTCTGTTGTTCCTGCAACTGGCAGTGAGCCTGACAGGAAGTGACTCACTCACAAGGGAGCGAGAAAAAAAGACAAAACAATGAGAACATTGTGTCTCTGAGAGTCAAACTGGGAAAAAGTGCCATAAAAATATCCCAAAGTATGCAAGTAAGCCGAAAAAAAAAATCTACTCCGCTAAGAGCGAGCTTTCGCCAAGCCTAAGTGGAAACACACCGTGTATGTTTTCAAATTTGACTTTGGCGTGCGTTGTGCAGCTGTGACTCACAGGACCACACCCACCTGGCACAGTAGGCAAACAGACTCAGGGTAAACATTCAGCTTCGACTAACAGGGAACAGGGCAGGAATTGGGAAATTCAGAGGAAACATTAGACAATGTGCTTCAAAATCCATCTGATGAAAAGGAAAATAAAAATAACAGCACAGACGCCTCATTTCTCTACAGATGCAGAGCTGGAATTATCTGATTGATTATGAACTGAACTGAAACGACCTGCTTACACTGCACTTTCTCTGACTGACTGTTTACACTCCTCAGCATGTGGCTCAACTGGGTCAGGCAGTGGAGTCAGGGTGGAGGTGGAGGGAGAGGAGGAGAAGCAGAGACAGAAACGGAGATCTTTCCGGTATGACAAACTGTTTGGTTCAAGCTGTGACTTTATCAATGCTGAGTCTTTTACACAGAGCAAACTGCAGACAGCAATATCAGTAGTTTACACACCTATCTATGCATGTGTGTAAACTGTATCCTTGTGTGCATGTTGCTCTGTGGACCTTCCTCTTACTCAAGGGATTACAAACTCCAGCAGAGAGCCAATTATGTGCTTTCGTCCTCGCTCTGCCTCCTGCCTGCTCCTCCAACTGGCTTTTCCCTGAGCACATGACCAGGGCCGCACCTCTCCCTCTCCGTCTCTCTGACATAAAGCCAGCCTTTACTGTTTAAACATTTGTCAAGAAGGAAGACCGTAAGTACAGGACGCAGCATAACAACTCGTTCATTCATCTTCTACATCGCTCAGTCTCATTGTTAGCCTGAAGCCCCTCTGAATCAGCCTGATTCTGATTCCGAAATTTTATTCTATGCAACCTGGAAATATATGGGAGCATTTATGGTGCAAAATTCATTTACTTTTTTTCTCTATAAAATACAAGTTTTTGAGCCAGTGGCTGATGAATAATCAGAAATCAGGCTGACACGCACAGAAACATAAGATGAAGGGTGCTGAAGTGAGGGTGAGTTACTGTGGCTCCCTTCACCCAACAACTAAAGAAAACAGGGGGCCACAAATCAACAAAACAATCAACACCGTGTCACATTTATGTCGCTACGTTTTCTCTTAGATTGGAAATTTAAATCAGAATCAACAACCAAAAGAAAGTGCAACTGTGTAAGAGCTATCATCATTCATTAATCCAAAGGATGCATCTGTAATAATCAATAAACAAACAGCTGTAAAGAAGCAGCTATAAAAGCATGCCTCAAGGTTACATGCTGAGGAAAAGGTAACACTTCTGTAGCATAAATAAACACCTACAACAAAACAAGCCAGGGCTCCTCAATTTAGCCAAGAGCACATTCATAAAAAAGGGGCGGTGCCTGCAGGAGAGTGAAACTTTTACAGTATATTTAAATGTGGAAGAATCAGGGATGCAGCGATCCTGATCCTGGTATCAACCTGATGGAGCCCCTCAAAGCTGGATTGGGTATCAGTTGGAAAGGGCCAACCTGGGAAACCATCTCTATGCCTTTTTTTTTTTTTTTTTTTTAATTTACCGGCGCGCTCTAGAATCTTTGTTGTCACTTAAAGAAATTGACACTACATAACCATCTCAAAGAAACACCTGTCAGGATCTAAGCCTGCCTCATTGGACGCTGTAAACAGAGTTTAATTAGTCTGCAGACTCGATTTAAATGTTCTGAGGATCCAAATTGATCTGCTCTCTCCCAGGCGACTCCCACGGCCCACATCCGTGGTAAAAATAGAGACGGACTCAGCGCTATCAGGACTGGGCAGAGAAGACACAGATGAGGAAACAAACGTACAGTATTGAAGAAAGAAGACGCTTCCATCCTGACTTTCAGCTTCCTGGAATCTCTCCTTATATAACACTGAAGCTTTGATACTCTTCCCACACTCAGTGGGCACAGCAGCATTTCTTCAAACACACAGCTACACACACACAAACATCAGATAGAATCATATATTTTAGTGATTTTCTGACTGCTTTTGTTGCATTCTGCTCGGCATCATGGACCGAGTATGCAGGATGGGGTTCAAGGTTAGTGGGAAAGGCTTGTGTGTGAGACACAACATCAGCATTTAAAACGAGCCAAAACAAATACAGGAGGTGAGATTTAGATGCACCGAAAACAATTTAATTCACAGAATAGTTAGGAATTTATTTAACCCAAAATAAAAAAATTAAAGGGAGACTAACTGAAGTGAGGAGTAGAACAGGTATTTAACTCCTTTATTTCAAGAAAAGGAATTCAACAAGCAACCAGCTAAGAAAAAAATCCACACCAACTGAAGGTAAACATGCATATCTGAGAGAAATTCTAGACCGCCTCAGGATGAAGCGGCTGGATCCGAGCCATTCATCCTGATGTAAACTCCACATGATGAATCATTGAGGAGGAATTTACCCGCCAGGTAAGCGCAACATAACGCCAATGTCTGCTCTTTGAGGGCCTGTCAGGGTAACGCACCCTGAAGACAACAGCAGCCTAGGTGTTATACGACAACGTGAGAATCACAGCAGCCGGCAAAACTACTGACACAAAACACGCCGGTCGATTTTTCTTTTCAGATCCTTCCGTGGAGCCACAGACGACAAAGAAAAAGTAACTCCGGTAACACGTCCCTTCTGGTGAGTCCACACTTCCAGCGCCATGTTTAGTTTGCTTGCCACCCACCCTCCTTCTGCCTGCTTTGAATAGTGTATGCAAAAATTGATCCCCCCACAAAGCAGACACAACGTGGCGTCATGTTTACATTCAAAAACAATGATCTAACACAACACAGACCTGCATTTAAACAGATATTTCGATTGAAGCAGAAAAAATCTGCAAGGTTTGCTGAAGAATTTTCTTGAAGCATGGGAGGATGATCATTTTTGTCTTAACTAATCTGCTGCTTATTTCCCAGATTCATTGACTAGTTTATCGCAAAAAATTCCATGGACCTCTGCTTGATCCCAACTGAGGTAAAAAGAAAATAAAAATCGCATCAACTATTTGATTTTTAATTATCATTAGAATATTCCACTCATCCCTACTTGATAACGCTGCAAAGGGTTGAGATTCAAAATAAAGTTTTTACTGTTGATAAAAATAAAAATTAACGTTGGCCTTTTAACTTTTTTGATTACAATCATAGTAATTCACCTTTCAAATAGATCCTATCTACGTTTCTAGGAGGCAAGTCGGCCACATGTTGTCTCACATACACATACCTAAATCTGACAGCTATAACAGAAACCATGTGGGTTGTTAATCTCAGCTTCAAAACCACAACTGTGGTTACAAAAGCTTTGTCAGAAACTTGCCAACGGCAGACCCCAACAAGCAGGGAAAGAAGTTTTACAAGACGAGGGGGCGTGTTGAAAAAAGAGGGGCAAAAGCCTCCTCTCAAAGTTACTGAAAAACGTTTGTTTGGTGGTGAATACTGAATGCTTTGTGGGAGATTATTCAGAGAGCAGAGCGGGACGGGACATACTGAAAAAAACAGATTCACAGATAAATAGACCAACATTTTCAGCTTGCAAGTGGAAACAACTTGCATTCAGATGTCAAATACTTCGCTGGATTTGCGACAGTTTTAACCCACTGCTCTGAGAACAAATCTTACATTTGTTCGGTTTCTCTAAAATTCAATCTTAACTTCAACATTTATCCTTTCCACATTTATATCTCCCTAGCGACACAGTGTGACCCGGCTGTGTTTGAAGAAAGGACATTGCTTTCCTCTCTTCCCCCCAGTAGAAGCCTTTGGAAGACTGTTGGGAAAACACCAAATCAGAGCAGCAGCATGGCACCAAACCGTTTCCTAAAACTGTTTCAGAGTGAGAAGTTCTTCATTTGCCCCTGAGGTGTTGAGGCCTATATTTATCAGAGGCCGGGAACTGGGCGTTTTGGAACACAGCAGAAAGCAGTCAGCCTTTAAATTTCCAATCAGAATAGCTCTGGGTGGGCAGGATTTGGTCCCATGATTAGGATTGTTCCAGCACTTTCCCCTCCGCCCTGCTCGGGTGTCCATCGCTGCCATTATTACACTATAGTGTGCCTTTCATGTTGCTGCAGTTGCCATGGAGATCCCTCTAAACATCTCTGTAGCAAGAGAGAAGGGCGATCAGGAGCAATGGCATGACATGTAGCATGTCGAATGGGCAGATGCTGTAAGGCAGCTCATGCTTCAGTGGTACAGACACAAACATGCTGATAAATCACGAGCTGGATGCATGCGCAAGAAGACAGAGAGTTTATTCGACACTCGACCAGGGATGCATGTGCTGAACACACACCGACCAGATGTCAAACAACTGTGACAGCAACATGAACAACAACTGACCAATTGGTACTTCCGAAACACCCACAGCCCGTTTCTGCTGCATCCTTGACTTCAACTCATGTTTCATGTGAAAAATTTAACAACATAGGCTGTTTTTCAAGGAGCAATGTTAGTTTTCTCTGGTAAAAATAATCTGTATTAAATTTATTTCTACCAGCAAACAGAAAAATCTAATTATTTCCTTCACATTTCAAACCAGAACAGAGAATCACTGCTACTGCTCACTTCTGTCACAGTTTAGCTTCCCCATATGAGGTTAAAAAAAAGACTTTAACCAGAGGCCCCAGCCCCACTGACCCACTTCCACTATCATAAAATATGGAGGGTCAGTGTGAGTGCACACACAACACACCCATCCACACACACACACTTTCCACAGAGATCTTCAAAGTGTTTTGGTCATTCAAGAGGTTAAAAAGCTCAGAGCAGTTCCTCTTTTCAGCTGAGATGTAAAAATATGAAAACTGAATGTTAGATTCTGAAGTTTTATTAACTTTTGTTTTTGTCTCACGGTGATATAAAACGATCATAATCGATTAGATTTATTTATAATTTGGATACAGGTCAGAGCGGGTTGTTCTCCTTAAATACTTTTGCTCAAATCTGAGAAGGAGAGTGAGAGCAGCTGTGAGGAAGTGAGAGCTCAGAAATCCCCACTTTGTTTAATATAAAAAAGTGTCATATCAATTAACTAAAAACGTATTTCATTCTGTTTGCAGTGTTGGGTGAATGCACATCATAATGGAAGTCCATGGTGTGTCTCTGCGTGTGGGCGGCTCCACAGATCTGATGAAAGACACAAGCCACGATTGGCTGCCCTCCTCTGCCTCTTTCTTTTAGACTGCTACAGAACTTGTCACTGCTCTTTTGAGTTCTGACAACAGATGGGCCAACGGTTTCTGTCACCTGACCCCGTCTGTCCGTCCCTGCACTGTGAATTCACTGTAGGCCAAAGACACGTGCACGCACCCACTAGAGTCTGAACATAATCAGCTGTCAGGCTTTCTGTCAGGCTGATATTCATAAAGTTAGCTGGGATGCTCGGACTCAAAGCAGAGAAAGAAATTTAACAGCCATTCATTTACATAAAGATACTAGGTGAGAAAAAAAAACAGAGTGTACAACATAAGAGGATCCCCCTGATGACTGGCTGCATGATGGACCTCCTGGACCTCCATTATTATTTATAACAGGTATGACATGGGTCATATTTAAAAATATGAAACATGTCAGACATTTTTCAGTTTGTTATAGTCCTGCTAGTTTAAGTCAAAGTGTTTGTTTCAAGCATCTTCTTCAAATCAACTTAAGAATCAGTTCTGCTGAGGACACAAATATCTAAACTTCTATAGATAAGAAGTGCATCTAAATTAGCAGAAAGGGTCCGACGCAAGTCCCGCCAGATTGATTCTGTGCATGCCTTGGCTTCTGCAACAGGAAAATATCATTATCCATATTTATATACAGTCAATTTCTGTCTCTTAAATAACATACTTTGGTAAGTGCGCTTTCATGAAGTGTGCTGTGTCCACTCTGTACGTACAGAAGCAGTGCACTAAATCTTACAGGGTAGAGTTCTCCTGAATCAATCACTGCGGCTTCAAACTTTCCACAACTGTCTTCTGCTCTTCATTGACTACATTCATCAAAACATGGTTTGATTTGTTCCCGCCCCTTCATCTACATAGCCAAGATGGCAACCAATGAGAGTGAGAAGTGTCATGCTATAAGTGTGAACGCACTTACGCACTCAAAATCGTGTAAGTACTTGATTTCGGACACAGCAAATGTTTTGGAAATGTAATGCATGGATTGAACTATTAAAAACACCCAGTTGATCTTTCTGTTTGAATAACACTAATTGTATTGTTAAAAAAAATAAACTGCATAATTTTAGGAATCTAGAAAGATCAGCAATATTAAATTAACTCCATGTTAGGTGAAATTCTCTTCTTAAGTGAGATGACAATCATTAGCGACTAAGCTGCAGGACGCACAGGCTAATAAAAACCACAGACCTCTAAACTAGCTGGTGAAGAGGCACTATTAGTGTAATCCTGGGATCAGGGCCCTGGTTGTGCCTGTGAGGTTCATTAATAGCTTCTCAGCTGACTGCATTCAAAGGAACACGATTAGCTTGTTCCAGCCTCTCAGTCTACCTGGCAGATTCCAGCGGCGTGTCAAACGTTCACCATCTTTCTTGGCCTCATTCCATTGTGAGACTCATGGGACTGGTTATCATGAGGATTTCAGATTACTGGAATGAGCTTTAAGTGCTGCAGAAGTGAATAAAAACCATGAGGATGTTGTTGGGCTTTTGTTTCCGTGTAAGTAATGATACACCAACAGCTTACTTGCAATGCAACATCTCAAAATTCACCATTTGCATCACCTGTCTCACCTATTAAACGATAAGCGCTGCTGACACTGAAAAGAAAAGCAATGGTCTCATATTTGACATACAATTTCAAACCTGCCTGAGCCTGTTCAGGTGGATGAAAACAAGCTAACAGTACGGTACGCCTGTTGTTTTCACAATGCGCTCTGCATTTTAAGACACAGTTGTAAACGTAATGAGAGGTTTAAACTTGATTTTTCTTTCACAAGACACGCCAAAACTCCCGCCTTAACCAAAGGGCGCTTCGCAATAACTCTTCCCCTCTCTAGAGACAGAAAGTGAGTTAAGTGCACAGCCTAAATTCCCTACCCACACACCTGGAGGCCTTTCTCTGTTCTGAGAGTTTCTGACATCAACCTGTGACAGAAGAGAAGGAAACAGCATTCCTGCACATGCATAGACATTCCTCGGTAAGTGCTGACCACACCTACGGTATCATCTGCGACGGCACCTGAGAAACAACGGACGGATGAGGAGCTAGCTTTGTTTTGGAGTTAGCTCCTTGGTACATGTAGAATAATCTGGAGTTCTTCTGTGTTTTTTTTACCCTGCATGGCTCCCCGCTCCCCACTAACAACTTAAACACACACCAACTGAATCATGAGGCTGAGTCATCAAAGCCACAACCACATTTTTTTTAGAAAGTCAGAGTAACTGAGTAACTGAGTTGAAGAACCTCAGAGTAAGAAAACAAAGTAATCAAAAGCATATTTAAAAGCATGCATGTCTGATTTCGCTCCTTTCGAAAGAAAGAAAGAAAGAAAGAAAGAAAGAAAGAAAGAAAGAAAGAAAGAAAGAAAGAAAGAAAGACAGACTGAGGAGCTGGCTAGCATTACAGTAAGAAAATATTTATTTTTTAAAAGCTTCATACTAAGTAAATAATCCGAGATGCAGGGACTGAAAGATGATGGGCGGGCAGGGTGTAACTGAAATGCCACAGCTCTGACTGTCTAACATGCAGCCTGCCAGGTAAGCAGAGCACTGAGGTCTCACCTGAGAGAGTAGGTATAGCCGGTGTTCTCCGGAGCACACTGTGGCGGCGTGTATGTGTGCAGTTGAGAAAAATCCATGTTCATTCTTCTTTGTTTAGACTGCAAGAGTCAGGACGCAAGGGACAGGGATCTTTAGCCAAAGCTGACATGGTGGACGAAGGATGACAAGCACAAACTTCCACACGCACAAACAAACACTAAAAAAAAAAAAAACGCATGCACTGCCTTGTTCAGCCCGTCTCCTATGGACAAATCAGTCCTGTTAATGAGCTCAAGTTCTAGAACTGTGTGGACTATCTTTAAAACAGATCCAGACCTGCATCCACACATCAAATACAATACAGCACTGGTAAATTCCTTCCCTGTCCTAAATAAATTCTTGCGCTATCCACTGGGCTGCTCTCCAAAAACACCCCACCACCAGTTACTGCTATGCTGTGCAACAACACCAGAAAGCCCAGGCCCTAATGAGAGCTGCCGGACATTCCCCTTCCCCTGGAACACAACAATGCTACTGTGGACAAGAGTTGGCCGACCTCTTCCTGCATGTTGGCTCTGGCTGGTTGCTGACGGAGGCTACAGACGCCAGAGAAGCTGTAATGAATGACTTGTCTCTTCTCCTCTGGTCGGCAAACAGGCAGGGAAGGCTGGTGGAGACAGGACAGGGAGAGTGACGCTCCTCTCTCACGTTGTATTAAAGCAGACTCTTCCTGAGGACAGCTATTCCTTCAGCGACTTCTCGGATAAGCTCCACGCACCGAGAGAGCAGTATTATGAAACCAAGTACAACAGCAAGGGGTGGGGCTGGCTTTTAGGCAATGGGCGGGAAACAGCGAGTCTGAGGGTTGAGCTTCTCATAATGAAACCTCCCTGTGTGAATTTTGTTACCTTGACGCTCTCTGTTGCCAGTTTGTTGGGTTTCCCCTTACCTAAAATTAAATGCAAATAAATACAAAACTGTTTCCTCATTTCCCACTCTTTTTAGGTTCAAACTGATCTGTTTAAGTTAACTGACTGTTCAGGAGAACTGCTGATTCACCCGAGTTATTTCAGAAGCTGCTGTTTCTGTTGCTGAACTCCACTGCATTAGACATGTTCATAGTTATTTATTTTAAATAATCCATTAATGTCATCAGATGAATCTGTACTGTTTAAATCTGTGTTCAAATTTTGGTTAATTTTTTAAAACTTAAATCTCAGACTGTTCAGCAAAATAAACACCTGTCTGCTTAATTCTGTTTAATTCTTAACAGATTAAAACCATAGTATCTGCAACCTCCAGTAAGACTAATACAGGTCACATTTACTGTGAATGCTTCATTATACTGCATTTTTTATCACTAAAGATAAGTATTCAAAGAAAAGAAAGAAAATGTGTTTTTTTGCTCAAAAGATCAGCACACACCTGTTTGACGTAGCATCAAAACTGGCCTTATTCATCCAACATTATAAAGCATCCAACCGGTCAAAACTCCTACATTTATCTGGTCAAATAAAGGCTCTTCCAGCCTTTAATTGAACACATAAATAAGCTAAAATGGTGCAGCAAATAAAACAGATGGCTTTCCAGAAAATCCACCATCAAACCTTAACCCATAATCTTAATCAAATCCCCATCTGAGTCTCCAAGCCGGAATGAGGGATGAACAGAAACAAATATCCAGAAGCTAGAGGACAACTTTGATCCAGACGGGATTAGGGATTTCTAATTTGTCAACTTTTGGATGCAACACTGAATGTGGGGACTAAAATATCAAAGACCAAAATACTAAAAGGTTTCATCTGCTGCAGGTATTCCTGTAAAGATCTGCAGCGTTTACCTCAGCACGTGACTTATTGAAATATCTATGAGCTCAGGACAAAGGAGACAAGTTCAACAAAAACAGGCTATTCTGACATCTCCTGAACCCAACCCCAAATGCTATTTGATGAACTCTTTCCCACAGTTGGCCGCTGTAGTTATCGCACGTCTGTTCAGCTGGCTCCTTTACGCAAACCACCTGCGACGAAGTCGCGAAGTGCTAATGACGAAACAGCGTCCACACTGGGGACGTTAAAAACAAATATCCAGTTTAATAATAACTGCAGATACTATTGGACCAGATGACATATGAGCCCTGTCACACTCTCATATTGCCCAGTGCTAAATTTAGACGCCATGAATTTAAAGAACGCCAGAAAGCACTGACTTACACGCTTGTGCGACGACGCACATTATTATCATAGCGCATTTTCATTCTCAGTCCAAAACGCAGTTGTACGGACTAGAAATGTATTTAACCGTTATGCTCAAAATAAGTTACCATCACCCTGGGAAATAAGGCCCACGGTGGCGTTATGTTGGTAAAGGAGCCCCGCAAAGACTAGCTGGATCTGGATCAAGCGAAAACACACATTCACAGCAGACAACCGCACTGCTAACGTAAACGGTGTAATTCATCTTGTCAACTTGCCCGTGTAGTAGAAGTCCATGGATGTTATTATTCACTAGAGGGTAATCCAAAGGGAAATTATCCAAACATGACTATCATAAGAGATGCGCAAACTTCTGTCAGCATTCCAGCGCACGGAAACTTAGAGGTTAAGCAATTTTGCGCACCAACAGATCCGTGACGATATTTTTCCTGCAGAAAAACACAAAAGTTTGCATGTAGCTTCTTAGTGTTATGCTAGTGTACAACAAGCAGATTTCCAAAATGGCTTCCCAGGCGTAACAAAGCCAGAAGGATAGCAGGCGCCGAGTTGATCCTCCCACTCGCAGGCCGGCCCTCCATTGTCGGCCAGGGCGCACTCTTTAAATCTATTGGTGGACAGCAGCAATGCCGCAACGGCATGCACCGGACTGCTGCCGGAGCTCCGTGGAGGATCGCACTTTTGTTCTGATGAGAAAACCCTGAAGGACAACTCAACCGTCAATTTAAGAGCCTGTTTGACGTCAGCCACAGAAAAAAGATTTTTAACATATATAGCTTCCTAAATACATACACAATCGATTATCAACAGCACATCACTGACCATACCAATAACGTAAAATAACAGTAACAAATTAAGAACTATCTGTATATTCTATGATTTCAGGATTTTATGATCTTATCCTTTAAATTGTCTCTTGGAGCCTTCGGAAAGGTTTGGAAGAAATATAGTCTTTAATTTTAGAGGCTTTTATTTTACTTCCAAAAATAATAATTGAAAAAAAAACTGAAGAAAATGGCATGGTTAGATCCACAGAAAGTGAATAGAAAAAGACTGTTTACTTTGCAAACTGAAATATATTAGCTGACACAAACCAAAGACTGAAAGAAACTTCTCATCAGTTGTTGGAGATTAAATTATTATTATCATAATACAAGAATTTTAAACTTAAATACTAATGCGAAAAAAACAATAAAGTTTTCAGATATCAAAAGCTGTAAGCAAATTTCTTCTCCCCGTCTAAAAATGACACTCGACGTGGTTCATTTCTGTTGATGAGTAAAAGTAAAGAAAACAGCCATCATGATTATTACAGCGAATGAAAATCTGCTCGTGAGTGAATATTAACTTGCAGGAGAATTTTGAGATTGTTTACTTAAAGGTACAGTGTGCAGAGATGGGAATATTTAGCAATATCTAGCGGTCAGATTCTAGATTGACATGCTCTCCTACCCAGCCCTCCTGTCAGTGAAGTATCTGAGATTTCTGAGAACAAGAAGCTCCTGTGATTCACAATAGGTGTGACCCTCCGTTTTTCAAGTCTCAAACATCAGTGTCAACACAAATTCTTCTGCGCACAACAACTTTTCTCATTCTTCGTCATCTTCCAACCTGAGTCACTTAATAGCTTTTAATGGTTTGTGATTTCTTCACTACATGCAGGTACCGGTCCCTATATATAAAATACTCAGACAACAAAAACTACTAACAAAACCGAACTATTTGATTCCAGTTCCACCAAGTCTGATCTGCTACCTGCTGCTACATAATACATACTGCGCCTCTTATCAAACTTTGCAATCCACCCGCTGATAGGAGGATGAACTTAAAAGGGGAATATTGTGCTTCTTATTCCTAAACATTGACCAGAGATAGTGTAATCACTGGTGTTATCAGTTGTGTCTGATTAGGTAGAACTGAGTCAAATGACAAAACATAATTTCTAAGACCATGAAATTTGCATAATGTAACACTTGAACTATTCTTCGACCTTAGAAAAATCTAAAACTCAGAACTTTTAGTGCTAATGTGCAGATAGAGTTGTTTTATGCCGTAAAGTCAAATTCAATTATTATTGAAGTATTTGAGTTCAAAGTCCAACAAGTAAATGAATAATTTCAGCACTTCTAGCTGTGAAATTTGACTCCAGAGTTCTGTGCTCAGTGTAAAAAAAAATAATAATAAAATGTCTCCTAAGTTTGACTTCCAATAGCAGAGGAGTCCTTGGTTGAGGCGCCATCTGCTGGACAAAAGCTCATCTGTCTTTTAGATCCAATCCAACATTAGTCTTTGAAAGTCAAAAGCCGAAGCTGTTTTGATTTCTCTGCCAAAGGAGCGAACAATAGCATGGTTCACATCCTATTCAAGCTGAGATAAGATATCGCCACCATAAAAACTCTCATTCAGTGTCGTCCATGCAGGTGAAGTTCAAGAAAAATATCCACTTGAAAGAAAAGAAAAATAACTTAACAAGTGCAAAGTGTCACTTTAATTATGTAACTGCTGAATTATGGGCGACAGAACCACTAAGAATAATTAAATCCTAGCAGCTACTTCTAAAAAACGGCCTTTCCTGGCATTCAAGTCTCTGCAAAAGGTCACAAGATAAATCTCAGGAGTCCTAAGAAGATTAAAGGGAAAGGAAAGACAGACTTTTCTCAAGGCTCTTCCAACAAATGTTGAATGATTTGAGTTAAGGAACTCAAACTGTTGTTTTGATGAAACTCAGTGTCAGGGTTTTTTATTAAATAAAAGTTATGCCACATCTCTGACCACTGGGCACCCTGACCAAAAAAAAACACAGCACATGTTTAATGTTAAACATTTTTACATTCAACAATGTTTATTATAAAGAAAAATCATGCTGTAATGTCAGAACTGAAGTATGTAGGTTTAAGATTATGGCAGTGTAGTGAATATTAAATATTCATCTGATTATTATTTTCTTTTTGTTTGTTTGTTTGTTTGTAGAGCAGAGAAGGAAGTAGGAAGAATTCAGAATTCATTGAGAGAAGTGCAAGGGCTCTGAAATGTTTAGACGAAGCTGCATCTTTGGAGATGCCCCCAAAATTCTTAACTATGACAGGCTAACTAGCATTTTAGGGGCAGGACTTTTGTAATCAACCATTTTGTCTGTAAACAAAAGTATACTGGCAAAACTTTACCAAATTTCAATAAATGTACTTGTAAGTTATTTGGTTTGAGGGTGTTTGCCTAAATTTTTGACTTGAAATAGTGGCTTAGGTTACTCCATATTACTTTTTAAAGTATAGCAGGGAATAAACATGTAACTATTTAATATAGTTAACTTGGATTTACCTGGGGGGAAGGGGGTTAAATAATTTAATATAATTTGTGTCTGTGTGTGAGTAGGACACCCAAGTCACAAAAGTGTGGACGCGCCCCTGCAGACAGATAAGGACTCCAGTGTTTGTCTGCAGTTGTAAAGATAAAGGAAACGCCAGTCATGACACGTTGGAACAAACTAAACAGAAATTACGAAAGCCTTCTGATTTATAAAGTTCATCAGAGTGGACTGTTTAACGGAAACATTTCCAAGAATTGTCTAGAGACGTAACGTTACTGTAAGACAGCCAAGCCCGTGGCTGCTGCACTGTGGGAGAAAAGTAAAGCAAAAGCTTGAACTTCCTCTTACTGTAGACTTATTCTTATCGCTGAAATGTCACAGGTACAAAAGTCCATGAATATGCCTATAGATACAAGACAACATTACAGAAAACTTCACATTGCAAAGCAGAAGTAGACGTTAACGCAGTGGCGCGCGCACGTGAAATGCATGGACACAATTATCAACAAAAACGTTGAACTACTCACGTATAGGACTCTGACAGCCGAAAAGCTCCCAAACGCTGAAGACTGTCTAACTTCCCAGATCTGCAGTCGAAGTCACATCCAGTTCGTTAACTTTTCACGACCAGTTGAACATTTACTCATTTGAAAAAACGGGACCTTGCTCTAACGTTCGCCTTTCCCGCACACGGTCATATTTTCCGTTGTTCCGCCGGCGTCACATACGTCAATCCGTATATGGTACAAATGACCATATATGGAACAGCAACGTTGATTTTGGATGTTTGAATTGTTACAGCACCATCTGGTGGCATCTGACCGAAACAACAACTCTCAGTGAATTGCTTCAAATAGATAAATAACATTTGGAGCTCAACCGTGACTGTTTATTGGGCCTACAGCTCTGTAAAGAAAGCAACGAATAATACATTTCTTACTTGGATGTCAGTATTGTCACAATTTGGTGTTGCTATGTCTCCTGCCATGAAAGAATAAGGACTAAGTATTTCAAAAAGATTTGAGGGTGATTTATTATTAAGTGTGGCATTAAATCATTGATTAAGTTCCCTCTATGAAATATATCACGCATTATCCCAAAGACGCTTCTATTTCTTCCATTTCTTATTTTCAACTCTGTCAAATCATTCTCCCTGAGTAGGACTCTCAGGTCAGCATCCTATAGGACAAATTTATTCCTGTCGATCCAGTGGTGCAGATGATTTGAGTTAGTGTTTATGTTATTTGATTTCTTTTTCTCCCTCTTCTTTTGTTACCATCCCTTAACCTTCTGTCAAACAAGCATGTACTGTGTCCTTAGAGCTACAGTGGCAAAACTTGAATGACTTTGACACCCTATTTAAAGATCGTTGACAACTCAGTCTGTGGGAACTATCTGGTCATGGCGAGGGAAAACCTGTAAAACTTGCTGTCTGTCGCTTGAGGAATGATGGTGACGAGATCCTATTGTCGTGGTGAACACACAATGTGTGAGGGGATATGACTGTTCTTATGCTCAGTTGACTGCTCTCACTTCCTCACTTCAGAACTCTTTCTGAAAGAGCTGTCCACGGTCAGGGACGATGAAAACTTTCAGTTTTCTCATGTTTATGTGCTTTCTTTTTCCTGTGCAGCTGAAGGAGACAGATCGTAGTAAGTAAAATATTCACTTCTGTCATTATATTTGTAGTTAAGCAACATTTGTTTGTAGGGTTGTGGCTCTAACTTGTTTCTTTGTTTTTTTCCCCTTCTTTTTTTTACAGATGCCCATTGTGAAAGTTGTCTAACAGCTGCAGATGGTATGAAAGACTGCTGATCAGATTCCCTCTAAGTAGGAAGCAGTTGTGTAGAATTACACCAACTTATCCTCTACTATATAGTGTGATATTTGTTCTTCCTTTGCCTGAAGGTAACAGGGACTAAAAAACAACAACAACAAAACATATCTCTAATGCCTTACAGAGATTGAGAAAGCTCTAAAGGAAGCACCAGCTGAGAGCAGGCTGATCGTTTTGGAGGACCTCCTTCGTGGTGGTGTGTGTAAGAAACTGCACTCCTTCCAACATGCCCATGTCCCCAAGGACAAGCTGATTTCCTCCTGCATGAAACTGATGGGTAAGATCACAAAGAAATGACACTGGATTTTTAAGCTTAAAACACCATAAATTAACATTTATTTCTGAAATTCAATCCAGACTCTTACTATGACCAGTTTCATGAAGCTTTGGCAACCAGGGAGCCAAACAATCTGAAGATAGTCTTGTGTTATGAGCAATCCAAAGTGTGTGTAGGAGTCAAACGGAAGTCTTTTGAGGTAAGTTGTTGCTGCTTGTGATACAGTCCTTTCTCTTTGTGTAAAAATGTCTGATGAGAGAGCTAAATCTGTTCAACTTTTTGTGACAGGATTCCAAGAAAACTTTTTCAGACAGCGATATTGAAGCTCTACTTCAGTCCAACAATGTGAACGTGCGCATTGTTCAACCCATACATTCAGGATCACAAGATCACTCGAAGGATGAGCTGTAAAAACAGTGACACCACATTACTGGCCACTGAATGTCTGATGAATCGTACTAATAATAAAGATGTGACATCATGTACTTGATTGTTGTGAGTAGCATGAAAGAAGGGTCTTAATGATCTATCTTGTTTTATAGATTCATAGTTTAGCACATAAGCCTGGAAACACAACAGCTAGGTGTAAATATAAACCTGTTGGTTTAAAAAGAGACTTCAATAAACACATGGAGATATTTTTTGTATAATTTCAAAAAAAAGAAAGAAAATGTGTTTTTTTTTCTGCCAGTAATAAACTGGTTGAACATAAGTGCAAATAAGAGCATTACTGTTATTTATTTATTTTTTTTATTTTTTTTGAAACGTTGAACTCAAACTTATCAAACAATCAAAAGAGAAATATATGCATGTAAACAACTTCATTATGTTGATTTTTTTTTAATGTTAAGTTTTAGCTTGGGCTTTATTAATTTTTATATAAACATTTATTATTATTATATTGGAAACTTGTCTGGGATGAGATCCCAAAAAGCCAGAAAAATCACCAAACCCATTCAACAGAATAATCCAAAAGAATTGAAAGAAGTGAACTGGCCGTCTACAAAAGATACAATTCCAATTAGTTATTTTTACTGTGACCTTGTTATTATTTTGAGCTAAGTGGAAATCCATTGGAAACACTATAGTTTTGGTCATTTCTTGTTGTTTTTTTAGTTTTCCATTTACAATAAGTATCCCATGCTATGTCTAAAAAGTAATACCCAGCAGGAGAATTTGACAAAACAAGTCACTTTTCCAGGACCTCCATCCATCTTCCATCCCAGAGGGCCTCCAGTGCATGGTTAGGCCAGGGCATTTCTTAACATTTATAATGATGTTATTTAGTAGATGGCTGAGAATTTGCTGGTATAAAGACCTGAGGGAACATCTGCTTATCTGATCGTCAGGCCTACATTTAAAAAGGGGTCACGATCGAAACTACAATGAAGGCTTTTTAAAACAGTTTTACATGCTGGGAACAGATTACCCTCAACAAAAATCTTCATTTCATTTGTCATAAACGGCATGGAAAGGTGAGGTAGTCGTGCCACATGGATCTCGTTCCATTTCGCTTCCAGTAACATCCTGTACTTCACCTTGAGTGTATATTCCAAAAGGACAGAGGCGTTTAGCCTGAGTTAAACTAAATATTCTTTATTAGTCTACCTTTCGCTAAATGAGTGACATTCTGGGTAATTAAACCTTACGAAAAGTCGACGGAAATAGGTCTCGTGAACTATATTGGAACGTGGCCCATGCGCTGTTGCTAGGAGGCGCTGTTGGAGCCCCGGAAGAGTTGAACATGATGGTAATAATGATGATGGGGGACCCGAGATTGAGAGAAGGCTGGTAATGTTCGTGTTGTATCCCCATTGTGTTGTCTCCTTACAGCAGTTCATGCTCCTCTAACCTTCGTTCTTGGGAGGAATGAAAGGATATATCCCTTTTCTCCAACGTGAAGGTAGGAAACGAACAATAAACGCCGGCGTAACGTTACAAGCTGTGATTCAGTGAGAAAACATCTGTATGAAAACGTCTTTGTGGCTTTAAAATGCGCTTTAAAATGATTATTCTCGGTTATGTGTGATAAAAAAAAAAACGCGAGTATCAAGCTTGCTGGGTAAAAATATGAGACCGTCTCACCTTTACAGTGTTGTCACGTTGTAATGAATCAGTTTACTGTAATTAGGTGGATACCTTTAGGTCACTATCAGCATGGTGAAGACCTCAGGTTGAATGAGCTATTATGCTTATTGTAACAAATGCAAGCTATAGCCTAAACATTTAAAAAGCAGCTTTATTTTTAAAAATGTGTGTTAATTCAGTCAAAGCTAACGCCCTGTGATGCACTACCTGGCAGTGATGGAGTGATGGGTCTGTACCATTCATCTTGCTGACAGGTAATTCAGAAATAGAACTGTATCGATCAGACACTCGACTCTGTCTGTATTACTGTGAGACAAGGAAATGGAAGTCAGGCACTAGCAAAGTCTGATAGAAAGGAATGGCAGGAATGTGATGAGTGTGATAAAACCTTTAAAGGCAAACAGACCCTCTTTTGTGACTGGAGATTTTTGCTGCTCTTCCACACATCATCATCCCAAATGGTTTCCTCTGGTGATCCACACCCAGGGCAGCCTAAGCTCAAATGTCCAGCAAATTGTGGAGGTCAATCTAACGGACGCTTCGTTTAATAACAGGAGGGTGACGAGGCTACATGGTGAGTGTTTGCTGCTCTGACTGTGGATGTGTGGGCGTCCAGAGATGGAGAGCTACGAAGAGTTCTGTCTGCGGAGTTTGGCTGTACTGCAGGAGGGGGAGAGATTCAAGAAGACATGTGAGACACTGGAGTCCCTGAAGGCTTGCTCTGTCATCCGCTTCCATGGAAGGGCTGTGCTTTTACCCCTGGTGAGAAGAATAAACAGGCATGTGGTTTGTTGCTGTTGGGAAAACAGCAGTCAAATGTAGACAAGAACAATGGATGATGAACTTTTGCTTTTTTTGTAATTTAATAATCAGTTTATGGTTTACTTGTTCAGGACAAATATACAGACAGACAAACTGAAACTTCATTACAAATATCAGAGTGATTACAGCATTTTGCAGAAAAGGCTGAGAAGTGAGCCTGTAAAAAACATTTAGAAGTAGATTTTACAATATGAAAATCAGTCAAACTAGTAAAACTTTCTGCTATCAGAGCATTTCTTGCTGTTTCTTGTCGTAAAGTGGCTCTGCTTTTTAATAAGATTTTCTGTTGGTGTTCCCAAAGAGACGGAACAGCTGTCACTGTCCTGCTGTTGCTGTGCGGCAGAGGGAGCACAGAAAGGGTGTTTTCGTAAATACAGTTTGAGCTGAGGAACATAATCAGATGGTTTGAATCGAACTGAAGGTAGCATATAAGGGGAGTTGGCGGACTTCTCTCTCCAAACAAATCTCTAAGAAGTCCAGTTTGTGAATTTGAACAACTTTTGTAAAACCTGAAACTAGTTTTTAAGAACGCTTTTACAGATGTTTGTTCTGTTTCTCCAGCTGAACGCAGGGCAGCGTAATGAAATGTGTGACCTCAGACGGAGGGCTGCTCAGCTGGAAGTGGAAAGGCAGCACCAGCAGAGGAAAAAACTTTTGTCCCGAGTTCAGGACATACTGGACCAAGTTCAGGTCAGTCGGGTGGCCTGTATCAGTATGAAAGAGGTTCCATGTGGTTAATTAAGACTTTTGCAAACTTAGAGAATTTGTTGAACATATGAAATAAAAAATAAGTCTCATTTAAAAGACCTTTTTGTGTGTGTGTTTTCCTGCACACACATTCTCAAAACAGGTCTGTGTGTCAGTCCCATGATATAGAACAAAACCTGAATTACAGTCGGTCTCAAAATCCCACGAGACATTTGCAGACTTGAATACAGGTTGTGTGACTCATCACTGTCTCTGAAAGGCTGCGCTATTTATAACCCATGGTGGCCTTTTTCTGTCAGCTAAACATTGCAAATAAGTTCTGTTTTTGTTGTTACTGTCGTTGAAATCTGATTGGATGGTCAGTTCATCTGTTGTCTCTTCTCAACCTGAATGTGTTTTTGCCAAATAAGAATGTCGTATTGTTTTTTGTTTTTTTTTTAATATATGATCAACAATAAAAAAAACAGCATATTTGTTCACAACCTGTTTTCTTTGCACAGACACATAAAGCACCAAGTGGAGAAAATGAAAAACTGCCAGTTTCTAAACCTGCAACAGTCACCGGCTACACCCTGGTCACTGACTCTCCTGGACTTCCCAGAGACTCTGAATTTAGGCACCAGTCTGTCCCTCCCGCCTGCTCCCTGACCCCCATCCTTAATGGTCTCAAGTCAGAGGAGGAGGCAAAGGTGGAAAAAGAAGACAAGAGTGAAGAGGAAGAAGAGGAGGAGGAAGGAGACATCAGTCTGGACAGCCTCCTCAAGAGATCAAGGGAGTATGTGAAGAGAGAGCAGAGCCAGCAGGGGTCAAACCCAGTCCACAAAGTCAGCCGGAGCCTCCCACCTGAGACCGTCTCTGACAAGGAGAGAAAGAGCTCTGATCCTGAAGAGGACACAGGAGTCCAGTTTGGCTTCAGTCTCCACCATAGCCCTATAGGAGCACCTCAGGCCAAAATCCAGCATCCAGTTCTGTACAACCCCAGTCCCCAGCAGTCTGGCTGCCTCTCACCTAATGCACCAGACCGGTATGCTCAGCTTCCAAGTCCAGAGTCCAGCATTAGTCCCCGCCCACAGAGACGAAGACCACGTCCTGTTTCAACAGGAAACATCCATATTTCATTTCCCATTGGCCCAGCGGATCTTATCCCCCGGAGCCCCGGCAGATCAGGGGAAGGTGCTAGCAGGGCAGAGTGGGGGGAGCCTTTCCTAGGGGCCATGAAATCCTCACATCCTTGGAGCTCTACAGGAAGTGAAGGTAGCAGGAGTGGAAGTCGTCGCTCCAGCCACTGTGGCACCAGTCCAGTGCAGGAGACCTGTAGCCCTGTTAGTGCCTCGGGTCTCAGTCCAAAGGGACACCATGAGCATCTGGTTGCAGGATTTCGCCGACGCTGCCACACACTGGACAGTCAGCCGCCAACTCACAAATCTGGAGTTGAGCACATAGACCGCAGCCAGGAAAGGGTTCCTCGCTTCATGGCAGGGGTCACACGGTTGACTCCAAGTTGGCGAACCTCTCCCGCCCCCTTAAATCAGTCATATGAAGTCGAGAATCCCTCATTTTCACTGCAGAGGCCCCACATCATTTCTGACCCCCCTCAAGTCAAACTCAGGGTGGAGTCTGATGATCCTCAGGGGATGAACACCGGATGGAGCTCACCAGCTGTCTTCAGAAATGCAGCTGAGGCACAAAGCAGCCAAACAGGTGAGTGGATTTAACTTTGGTATCATGAGACAGAGAGAAGAAGAAAAAATAAATCTAAAGGGAAAAAAATAAGTATTTTTGTGTGATTTTATTATCAGCAGAGGAGACTCAGAGGCGGGCGCAGGCTTTGGAGGACATGCAAAGACACTTGGAGGAGGAGCACGCTTTGCAGATGTCATTGCTTCTGGTTGAGCAGGAGAAAGAACAACAGCGCCTCCGTCTGGTAAGCATAAAAAATCGAAATTGAAGTTCACACTAAAAAGGTATTTTTTTGGTTAGTTTACAAGTGAAATCACAAACAACAAAAAACACTGAATTAGTTTTGTTATTTATTTGCAATAAGTGGTATTTAATTAAGTGTGTGTGTTGTGTTTACATCTTTTAGGAGCTTGAAGAGACTGAAAGAAGACTGAAGGAACAGGGCTGTGTGCGGCCTTTGAGTGGGGACTCTTGTGGTTGGAGCTGTAGATCTGTGAACTGTCCTGTTATGAGCCCCTCCTGCCCAGTATTAAGTCCTGTTCCCACACCAGCTGAGCGATCACCTGGACACAGTATAGGTACCACTTCATCAAGCTCACTTTTGACTGAGTTAACCTTCATAGCACAGCAGCAACAAAGGACTGCGTGCACATACACTGAGGAGTATCTAAATCTTTTCCTTGTGGGTTTAATAAAAGGTATGTGTTTTTGTTCTCAAGGGTTCCCCAGTCCTGTTGGTTCCAGCGTGTCCACTCCTTCTGTCCAAACTCCCATCTACCTGTGGGGACCCACATGGGCTGTTAACAAACCTCGAGCAAGGCTAAGTCTGGTGGGTTGAGATCTTGTTAGAGTACATTTTAATATAGCTGACTGACTCATATATATTCATCACATCTTCTTACGTTCACAGGTTCTGACAGCAGAGCAGCAGAGGGCGTTCTGTCGAATTGGAGCCATCGTCCGTGGCTTCCTCACACGCCGGCTGCTCAAGACAGAGAAGGTCAAACACCTGCGCCAAACTGTTGTGGTAAGGTGAAACTCTTTCACACACACTAAATACACAACACATCGATTAATTAATCTCTTTAATAGATAATTAATTTGCATCCTCTTGCCTCAACTGAGTTTTGACTGTGTACATACGTCCACTTAGGATACACAAGAGTTCATCCATTCTTTCCAGACCGAAGCTCCTCATAAGAGAGGCGCCAGCTCAGCTCAAGATCGCTCCCTGCAGGAGAGAGTCAAAGCTCAGGTATGAGGGTGCAGTGACAGAATACTGACAGTGGAGGTCCAAAATGCTCTGTGTTTATACATGAACCTTATTTAGATTAGATTAGAAGACTTTATTTGACATGGACATCACAGATACAGTGTAGGAACCAAATGCACTGTTTTAGTGTTTTAGCGATAATGCTTTTAGCAGTAATGCTAGTCTTCAACACACGTCCACAGAAGGCTTTTGAAAGGAAAACAATTAAGATAGGGAAAAGAGAAAAATAACATTGAAAGCAATAATGAAAAAATAAATAAATGAACATAAACTATATTGCAAAGGCAGCATGAACAAACAATAAACCACTCAGAAGCTAGCTACTCATGTGAGCACTGTTGTTTTGATTTTAGGCATTGTTTGAGTCCTCCGTTAATAGCATTGCTGTTGCGCTCTAATTTTATGCCAGTGGGCAGAGAGATCCAAAGTTTCGCCCCCTTTGCAGAGAAATCAAACTGGCCAAAAGACGTCTTAAATAATGGGACGAGAAAATCACCGCTAGTGGAGGCTGGTGTGACTGCTCTACCAGAGCTCTGATGCTTAATGGTTAATTCAGACAACAGTGGAGACAAATTATTATTTACACGTTTAAAAAAAACAGTTTGAGATTACAAAAACTCATAAAATTGTCAAAGGTTAAAAGTTTTTTTTTAAAATGTTACAGTGATGCGGTCTCATAGGTTTCTTGTCCATGACTTTTATTGTCTGCTTATATAAAGGAGCAATAGCTTTTAATGTATTTGGGAAAGTTTTGGACCATGATGTGATGCAATATGACAGATATGAAAAAAATCATTGCATGCATGTGTAATTTGGCAGTTTGACATGAAATTATCCCTTCTAATAAAACAAAAAAAACAATTAAGATTTGGTTTGACCTTCTTCACATTTCCCCTTCAGTTACGGGCAGCCGTTTACGACATCTATGACATCTTCTTTGAAATGCCTCTGGGGGATCGATTAGCGTTGCTGCAGCAGGACAGGGAGATGCGAGCAGAGAGGAAGCTACGGGACAGGGTAACCTTTAAATGCACGAGAAATCACTTCTTTAGGAGGTCAAGGAAGTGACACATGTGATGCTGAAATCAAAGTTCAGACATCTTATCACACATATGTCTTTTGAAATGAGCAGAAAAAAACAACTTCATGTTTTCTTTTGTAACTCACTGAACATTCAGTAGTTCCCTTTAAAAAGGGGCATAAAGCTACATCTATTGGTAATAAATAGAATTTACATGCCTGCTGTTAACTTGTTTAATAAATGCTCACATTGAATTAACTTTACAGAATTTACAAACAGTCTTTCTGAGAAGATTTTGTCACAGCCTTATGTCATCACTCCTACCATTAAGAAGATATTTATGTTCTGCAGGAGAAAGCCAAATGTCCAAAGGAGAGAGTGGTTCTGTCTGCTGCCACACAGAGATCTCTGGACAGGAAAAAGAGGTGACAAGAGCGAGAGGAGAACGACTGTTGTGGTTTTTAGAAATTAACGCTTTTGACGTCAATATTCAGTGATCTGAAGTGTTTTTACTTGTCATATATTGCAGGGTTGGTGAATCCCCTGCACAGGCTAGGAAGATGCAGCAGAAGCCAAAGAGCCCCACCACAAACAGGTAACTAACAGATCATTGGAAATTTTACCCCTTTTTTATATAATTTTGTACTTTTCTTTTGACATGGATTAAATCTTCCTTTCCCAGAGTCCTGAAGCCAAACCAAGCCCAAAACTCTCCAAGCCAACTGAACCGCCAAGGGTGAGAATACTTCCACGTTTCACCATGTGTAACAGTTAGACCCTAAATTATAAGACTTATATTATCTCTTTTTCTGAATGTGCTTTAACTCAGATGTCAGATGTCATTATTACTCTTCCAATAAACAGTGATTTATATGAGGGGTTGTCCCTGTTCTGAAATAAATTAAACTTTGGAATGTCAGAATATTCTACTCCCAATTACTCTGCGTAAATGCAGCAGTCTGACTAAATGCACGTTTTCTACTTTTCTCCTAAAGCTCTGAAGTCATCACGGTATGATGTTGTTTGTGTCCTCAGGAGCTGGTACCGGAGAACCCCGGAGGAGAGAGTGAGGCGCTCAGACAGCCTGAAGAAGCAACACTCTCTGGGTTAACCTGTGACTAAACATCCCCTGAAAAAGTGTGAACTTGAATTTTTAGTCTTTGAATACAAACCTTGCACCACTGAAACTTAAATCAATGCTGCTAACCACATGATTGTCTGTAGTCTAGCTTATGAATTATAGAACCCCAATTCTGATGAAGTCGGTGTGTTGTGTAAAACGTAAATAACTGTTTTTATTATCGTTTTACACAACATCCCAACATCATTGGAATTGGGGTTGTCAATGATTGTATTTTCTTCCACAATTCACAAAATGCCGCTTTTTTTGACTGTTGGCACTTGCTTTAAAACCTCTGAGTAGCAACAGATGATTGTTCTTCACAAAGCTCACATGTAGCCTGAGGATTCCATGATTAAGCTACAAAAAAATCTCCACTCTAGTGGGAATGGTCAGAGCTAATCTGAGCCTTAGAACTATGCCTTTATTATCTGTAGAGTTTCAGCATGCATGTGTTCATCATTGTTCTTATGCATAAGGCTAGAAGTGAATTTGCAAACATCTGTTTTAGTCACATGATGCAGCTGCCGTCAAACTACTTAAGTGTTTAAAATGTGACATGGTATTTTATTGTGCAAGGGCTTTTAGTACCCACACGTGCTTTATGTCTTTTATTAATGGTGCAACAGTCACAGTACTTTGAGACATTTGGTGTTTCATGTTTGGATAAAATCTGTGCAAACAGTGTGAAGCGGCGCACAACAGTTTCTTTGAGTGAACTAAATTATTAAGACGAGATAAAATGCAGTCTTTCATTATTTCATACTGGATTATCTGTCAGAAAAAACCTTAATGTACACGAAGATTAAATCTAACCATGTGAAACTGTCACCATCGGTACTGACTCTGTTGAAATTTGAATCAGATTGGAGGTTAAATGAAGGAGCTACAAGGACTTCCTGGTCCATGACAAGACATCAAAGTTTGACGTGTTGCCATGGACACACCCTGATCAGTGATGCTTTATGATGGCCCGAAAGACATAACTGAGCAGAATACAACAAAAATGTTGGGCAAAAAGGAGGGGTTTTAATCAGAGAGTAAAATATATGACTTTGTGTCGACATTAGGGGGCGCTGTAGTGTAAGGTGAAAAAAGCCCCAAACAGAAAATCTCTGACATGTCCAAACTGCTGGTCCACCCACTTCCCAATGTTGTAGATACTCGTGGGTGGTACCGTTGGACAGTTCATGGTAAATAAGTAAATGGGAGCGTAAAGCTTGGTCTCAAGCCTCCAGGACCTTCCTGTCAAAAGTTATTCAACAATAATGCAATTCCAGGTGGTTGTCATCCTATATTCTAACCCTATTCCTAATCTTAACCCTCTCAGGGGTCTTTACCTAACCCTAATCATCCTCGGGATCTACTTATAACCCCAAACTAAAATAAATGTGGAAAATAACTCAAAATATATACGAAAAGCACAATACCTTATAAATAAACATGAGTATTAGAGTGGCTTAGCACAAAAAAGTGGTGTATCACATTAAAATAAATGAACAGTACAGACAGGAATAGGCCAAAATATTGATGGTTACCATCCCACTCTCAGAATTAAATGCCTACTCAACCTACTTTTGGGATGTGTGGTGTATGGACCACAGAGAAAGTTACTACACCTCTAGGATTATTTAATTACATTCAATTTATTAAATTTTTATGCAATAATTCTATTAGATTTTATTTACATACCATCCCACTCCCAGAATTAAAGACCTTCTTAACCTACTCTGGGTGAATGCGATACATGGACCACAGAAGAAGATTCTACAGCTCTGATCGACCTGATCATGGATACCTAGGGGTGCAACTGATTGGTCAGTGTGGGTCAGAGAGTGAGTACTTGGATAAACTAAATTTTAATTCAGAAAAAAATAGATAAAATAACCTTCTCTGATATAATAATTACCACTAACTATTTAACTAACCATCAAAGAAACAAACAAAAATTAAAATTCACCTACAAAAATAGACCATATAACCTAAACCAATGTACTAATTAGGAAAAATAATAACAAAGAAAGCCATGTGGGGCCTGTGATGGACAGTGCACTCGGCTCCGGCACTTTGTGGGGCCCTAGTCCCAACTCCTGACCCTAACCCTAACATTTCACCTAAAATCTACAAAATATTCCAACATCCTAAAATGAGCTGTAAAACAAACTTATATCTGAAACCTAAAATATACACCAGCGGCCTAAAACAAAATACAAATCAACTTACAACCAAAACCATTAAATAATTTACAATATCTTAAAATCAACTATAAAACAACAGACCTATAGCCTAACATAGATTACAGCAGCCTAAAACTCAACTGCACACCAACAGACGCTGAGCCATAACCTAAAAAAAATATATAACAACCGAAACCAGTCCTCGCTTAACAGCCACACCCTCTCATAAACTCCTGTCCTATTCAAATAGAGATGAAGTCAATGACTGGAACAAGTGGTATGAACGACATGCACCAGCAAGCCCTAAACATACCCATACAATTGCCCAGCTGACAGATTAAACAGGTGTTGTCTCTGTAAACCCTATCCTAACCTAACCCTATTTTCTAACACCAACCCCAAACCTAACCCAAACTCTCACCTGATGATGCATCTTTTAATACATGTGCGATACATGAAAACACCTGTTTCAGGTACTTCCCGTTGTCAGAGAGACTCGTAGGTGGTACCATTGAAAAGCTCGCAGCCACAAATGGATAAGAGAGAGGGCAAAGCTTGGATTCAAGTCTCTAAGACCTTCCTGTAAAAAGTTCTTCAACAATAATGCACTTTGAGGTGGTTTTTATCCTGTATTTCTAACCCAAAATTATATTAAATAAGTTTGCATGATGATCAGAAAGTGACATATACACTATTTCAGCCTTTAAAATCATGTTTTTCATCTGAAAAGAAACTAGAATGAAGTCGATTCTTGAAAAGGATAGATGACGTGCAAAAAAAGCATTTTTCTATGTGGATTTTGTGCACTATGCATCACTCAGATCGTCTTCTAAAAGAAAGTTCCTCAAAGTTTCAGTACTTGGACACATTAGTCCTTCAGGTCTTATCATTAATATCAACAACTGCCTTCAAGACACCACCTACAATGAGGTTAAGTTAGGGTGACAAAATATAAAGAATCAACACCTTTGTCTGAGTTGGAAATGATTTTTTTTCTTTAATGCAACAAAAATTAACATTTTCATCTGATTTCAAAGACAAGAAACTTCCTGAGCTGTTATTTGCAAGTACAGAAAAACATGAAATATTAGGAAAGATATCAAAGGTTAAACAGTGCTTCAAGTACAAAAATTAAAAACTATAAAAATAAAAATTTACATTTATAATCTGTATCAAAAGTTTCAGTTCATATTTTTCCTAAAGATTTTCAGAGACATCAGAGCAGGTAGAAACACGCATGATTACATGACTGCACACAAACAGTAATTGAACTCTGAATAATATAAACCGTACAAGTAGAAATCATTCAAAGAATGTGAAATATATAATTTATTTTCCTGATCAGACCAGTTTTACTCCATTTATAACAGGCGTGAACTCTACTACAGAGCCAGGTAACAGGTAACAGGTAAACTCTAACTGGAGAAAAAAAATTAACTGTTTCAAAGAGCTGAGCAGTAAATATATTTTTATTATAATTGTTCTTTTACTGGGACAGAAAATATTGAAATTGTTGTTCATTTTATTGTGAACTCAATTTTTTCATGTTTCATTGCATAGAAAAATGATAAGAACTTAGATGTGACATTCAGAGGAGGGGTCAGAACCTTCTTCTCTACCTGCTTGCTTCTCTACCTCGTTAGAACAGTTCAACATAAAACCCAGTTCATTCATTAGACCCTGTAAAAACTGATAATAAAAAGTTAATTTAAAAGTTAGATAGTTATTTTAAGATTCAGAAATGTGGAATTTTTTTCCTGTTTTATGAAAATATCTGCTTATATTAAACCTGTTGCTACCTGCACCTTTCAAACAGTTGTTTCAGAAAGAATATCTGTGCACAATTTCATTTGACCTTTAGCAACAACACTGATGGTCTGATCCTTTTAGCAGCAGCAGTTTTCTAGGCGTAGCCTCATGAGTCACGGTTAGCTGTGATCTCATCTCTGACTAAAAGCCACTTTTCTCAAGCAGTCCTGGTGTGGTGTGATAGCTGCTTGTCACCTTGACGTCTGCAGTAGCGGTCCAGCTACGTACAGGTATCTCCAGATAGCATAATAATGAATGCACGCTCCTGCTGCAACAAAAAGATGCCAGATGGCATGGGCAAAAGGAACAACACCATCGCTCTTAAAGAAAACCACGCCCACTACATAGAAGACTCCTCCCACTGCCAGTTCACACACACCTGCTCGCTCCACCTATAACAGTTCAAATAAATACATTTTAGAGAAAGAACAAGCACCTCTTGTAAGTTTGAAATGCGAAATAGAAATGAATATATTCTTTGAAAATTGTTTTGCAAAATGTTGAGACACCAAAGCAAATCCTGAATCAAACCTTCAACCTTAAGTTAACCTGAAAAAACTAAACCAGAAGTTTGTTATGATATACTGCCAGAGTCCCACACAATAGCAGGAAGTCTGTTTTAAAGGAAGATATGGGGGGGGGGCTTCACTCACCATAGACAGGATGACCAAAGCAGGAACAGTCCCCATGGACACATATCCCAACAGCTCCACCAGCTTGTACCTGCAGGTTAGAAAACAGCATTACCTCATGTTTCTGCCCCAAACAGAAGCAGAGACAGGATGGTAGTTTGACTCCAGATTAATTAAGACAGAGGAGACTTTGTTACCTCTCATGGAAAAAGAAGACATACATGGATCCAACACATGCCATGACCCAGATCAGCCATCGCATGTGGCAGGCCCAGGGGCCGAGCTCCCTCAACATCAACCTGAGAAAACACATTAGCACATTCACACTAAGCTATATTGGACATTTGTCGTTGACCAGCCTGTATATCTCACTATCACAAGACCCACCAGGGAGAGTAGGAGGCAGCTATGAAAAAGTAGATGGCCATTCTGTCACACATGTGGAAACGCTGCTCTAATGTCCTGCACGAGACAAAAACAAGGGAAGTTAAAAGTCTGGTTCTTTACATTTATTACTGTTAATTTATAAAAAAAAAAACAACTGTGCTCCTCATTTTAACTGCTTCCATCAGTCTTTGTGACCATGCTTAGTTATAGGAAACTAACATGTTTGCCTATTAAGGTGAAAGACATGGACAGTCACAAAAAAAGTTCCTATGAATCTGATTTTATCAGTCTACTACACTGTAAAAATTTAAATTTTGAATTATTTGAAATTTCTCTCCAACTAGAGGGAAAACATTGATGTCTGCGGTATACCAAATCACTCAGTACAATAAAAACCCCTACCATCAACTTTAGAAATCAAATATTTAAAATATAATTCAAATTATTTCATTACAAATAACTTTCATCAGTACATATGCGTATGCGTATTTGACAGTTTAATGGGACTGATTCCTCAATAGGTTAAAAATGGTAGAAATGTCATATAGTAATAGTCAGCTCACATTTGTTATTTGGGCATCTTATCCTCAAACTCTTCTTTTCATAATTATATGGTCTTTCAGCAATACACAAAACACACACACACACACACACAGACCGGAGGTGGCTGATTTTCCAGGCAGCAGTGTGGAAGAGAGTTGAAGTTACAAACAGGCCGGTGAGACAACTCCCATAGAGCCAGGCAGCTATACACTGCCATTGGTCCACGGACAGGAAGTGGAGTACAGATCCGCCCACCAGACTGGGGAGGATCCATAACTGCAATGAATCAGTGAGGTACAGGAAGTTAGTTTGTTCATTCAACTCATCCGCAGGTAACCATCATCCAACTCATCCGCAGGTAACCATCATCCAACTCATCCGCAGGTAACCATCATCCAACTCATCCGCAGGTAACCATCATCCAACTCATCCGCAGGTAACCATCATCCAACTCATCCACAGGTAACCATCATCCAACTCATCCACAGGTAACCATCATCCAACTCATCCACAGGAAACCATCATCCAACTCATCCACAGGAAACCATCATCCAACTCATCCACAGGTAACCATCATCCAACTCATCCACAGGTAACCATCATCCAACTCATCCACAGGTAACCATCATCTTAATTCTCTACTTCCTGTTTGACTTACTCCATGTGTGGCACAGTTTGCAGCGTGTTCATATTCTGTTGGCTGATACCGCTTACTGGATGGGACCCTTGAGTTCATGAACCTGAGAGAGAGGGGAGGGGGGCAAAGAGAGAGCGAGATCAACAGAAAGAGACAGACAGACAGAGAGAGAAAGGCAGAGGTAGAGACAGGGATCAACAAAAAAGAGAGAGAAAGAGAGAAATAATGAAATCTAGATGTTGATAAAAATGTATAGAGCTCTCCACTCATCATATCAGGTCCGCATGTGTGTGTGTGTGTGTGTGTGTGTGTGTGTGTGTGTGTGTGTGTGTGTGTGTGTGTGTGTGTGTGTGTGTGTGTGTTTCTGGTAGTGTATTTGTGTAGGCTATGTAATCAGCAGTTAATCTCTCAATCCCAGCTTACAGAGGAAAAACACATCTGGAAATGTTACGAAACCACATTTTATACGTCAACACACACACACACACACATTTATTTGTATTTGTGCTCCCCATGCAGGGGCCACAGGTGTGTGTGTTTCACTCAGCTGTGTTATTTGATTACACATACAGGCCAACAGGTCATCATAAAACACGAGCATCTATTCTCTCTCCCAACACACACACACACACACACACACACAGACGCGCACATGCATACACACGCACACACACACAAATCACATGGCTGTCAGTATCTTGGTTCTGTGGGTAATGAGAGCATTAAAGAGTGAAGAGGAATTAAAGGACAAGACTTGAACATACATTCATGGCAAGAACAAAAGTTTCCTTAGTGTCACACTGCTGATGTTAGCTTTCAAATACAGCTAACACTGTTATTATCTAAGATATGATGCTTACATCAGCTGTTGTCTGATGGTGGCTAAAGGAGCCAGTCTGTTCCTTTATTTTGAAATACGTCCTGATATCTTTTCAACAGGTTTTTCAGGAAGCAATGAAATGAGGAGAATTTGACAAATTGATGGACTGCGTTCTGAAAAATAACATCACAAGCTCCCCTGGCTTCTATCTTGATGGCAAAGAAATATGGCCACAGTCCAGAACTGATCAAAGATCCTGGTCCTGTTTTTCTGCCGCGGATCTATCAAGCCAAGAGCGCAACAACCGAGCAGGAACCTCTGGTCTGAAAATATGAGACAATGCGGAAGTGCTCAAATCTGCAGTTTGATGAGTGTCTGCTTGAGTCTGGCTACAGAAGTACTGGTACTCACATACACACCAAGACAAAAAAAGCTGTTTTCACAACAGAAATAAACATGTCTACAGCCTGGTACGAGGGGTGAATGTTTTACAAACTCTGCAGTTTAGAAGATGTTATTATCATGAGTTCACCCAATCAGAGGCACAGCTCAGCTCATGTGACTGATGGGTGCCCATGAGCTGTTAGTGTGGAGACTCAAAGCCCGCCTCATTTCCAAAATGCTACATCCATTAATTATGCAGTCTGTGACAACAACAGGACTGTGTTTCCCTGCACTGTTGTACTATTGTTGAACTATCAATAGACTTGATTGTAACACTGTGATGTCCTCTAATCAGTTATGACACAACTCTGTGTGTGTGACAGAAAGAGAGTTTGTGTGTGCAGAGGCAAGTTTCCAGCTATAACAGAGCCAGTGTTTAGTCATAAAGCCCATTACAGCACATTCCTTACATTAATAGGATCGGTAGAGGATCAAAACCTGTGGATGGATCAGGAATCATCTGGAGGAATGTGTGTGTGTGTGTGTGTGCGTGCGTGCTCTCTGTAGCTCCAAAGTTATTCCTTGTACAGCAAAGATCAAATTCATCCCCTCTGGGACTCAAACTTTGGTTCTCACGGTCACCCCCCGCCCCAGTACCACACACACACATGCAGAGATACACAAACACAAAGGCTAACTGACTGCCAAATGTACCCGAGTGGAACTGGGGAGAAATGTAAACTCCTGAGTGTGTTTATGAGCAGAGGAAAGCAGCAACGCGTTTTCAAACACTAAAATGAAAATACAGTCCCAGGCTGTAAAAACAGAAAAGACATGCTCAGAAGAGAGAAGACATTACAAAGCTCAAATTTAACAGTCACCATGTTGAAAACTTAAACAACTTTGAACTTATGAAGAAACATGATGAAAGGAGCAAATGGTGAATACTGGTTTGCTGTGGCTGATTCCTGATTGTGATTCCTTCAGTTTTGGAGACTTTAACAAGCCTGTCTTTGATGTGGATATCGTTTCTTCCTTCATGAAATGTTACTCTTTTAAATCAGGAAAGATCAACAAGGAAAGTTAGAAACCAACAGTATTTAAACTCTTTAGCACAAACCATATCCTCTGCACAGAGACTTTTTTCCTCATTCATCTCTAAAGTGAACACAGGCCAATACAAATCTGACTGATTCAGTGAACTGATCATGTAAACATACTGTATGGCAGCAGAGCCCATCACACCAACCAGACTGCTGCTTTATTTTCAACATCAGCAGCACAAGTCCTTGGTTTACACTTCTTGACACCCTCTGCTCCTCTATTCTGTGTGAATATCAATTTTTCTAACATATTTATTTTGTATTTGTTCTAAATGGTTTATAAAGAATAGATTTATTGAATTTTATGGGGAAGGTTTTAAAAACTGCTGTTAGCTCAGATTACAGTAACTAACTTTTTTCTAACAGTGAAATTTCTTCAGCAGGGTGAATTTCATCTGCAGGTGCTGGTCACCCTGGTCTCCCCTAATATCTTTACACCTGAAGCAAGGTGAACTGTCTCCAAACTTTTCATCTCTCTCACAAACACAAAAACTAATACACACTACACGCGCACGCACGCACTAATCCATAACATCCCGGTGCATGTCCTCGTGCAGCTCGTCAGTGCGTATGGATTTATCAGGATGTGTTCAAACTGTGCCTCACTGTTGTCAGACTTTCCCGAGAACATGAGAATAAAAAATTTACCTTCCGAGTTTTGTCCTCTTAAAGTCCATCTCGCGCGTGCTGACTCCGTTGAAGCCTACGAGCGCCTGCGTTGGTGCTCGCGCTCTATTTACCAACAGCAGGTCTCCTCCTACGGGTCCTCCAGAGTCTCCATTCCGGATGTCCCACCGCCGCGTGCGTAAAACATGAACACATACGTCCGACAGGAGACAGCGACCCGCAGAGTGAACTACACAACAACTGGAGGAGTTTATGTACGGAGAAGAAGCTTTACTGAGGTCGGAGAGAGGGACTTCATCCCGGCAGAGACACGAGCTGTGACTCAAAGGGGACGAACCACTCCGGGTTCAGGTCTCAGCCTCAGATGGGTTCACAGGATGTTCCGCGGGACTGAGTTTGTAACCCCTCCCCTCCTGCCTCTCTCTCATCTCCTCCTCCTCTCCTCCTCCCCTTCTCTCTCTCTCCACCCCACTCCCTTTCTCTCTCTCAAATTCTAAGCTCTCTCTCTCTCTCACTCTCTCTCTCTCTCTCTCTCAATTCATTTCAAAGCTTTATTGGCATGACAAACAAACATTTACGTTGCCAAAGCAAGTGTGACAGAACAATGTACACACACTTAAACACATTCTGCAGGTGTGTAGCAGGCATGCAGAGCAAAAAGACGAAAATAGGGTAAGAATAAAAAGAAGAATAAAAATAAACTTTCTCTCCATACATCGATATATAACAAAAATAAAAAAGTTAACTTAAATGTTTGTCCATTAAGGCTATAAAGCTAACAGTGTTTTTTTATTTATTTATGTATTTATTTATTTATTTATTTATTTATTTTTACAGTATTAGTCAAAAGCCTGATGAAAAACATCCTCATTCACTGTGGAGGAGGGTTCCGGTCCTGGCTCTGGTCCTGGGCCTGGACTGTCCTCGTGCTCAGGGTTCATGGTGGTTTCAGTCTGTTACAAGTCTCTCTCTCTCTCTCTCTCTCTCTCTCTCTCTCTCTCTCTCTCTCTCTCTCTCTCTCTCTGTCAAACATCTCTTCTCTCTCACCTTTCCACCCCCCCCCCCCCCCCCCATTTAGAAACACTCAAACTTTCAGCCTAAATGTGAAAATGATCTGTCTCTGTCCGCCTTTCTGAAAATTGAAAATAAATGTTTACTGAGACAATATCCCATATATCCCATATATCTGATCTGTAATCCATGATATCTGATTTACATATCACTGAAATCAAAGAAAATGGATCAAGGTTGTTTTAGTGTAAATAAAACTGTTATTTTTAATGAGCAGGGTCATGATCATCTAAACAGAACTCATGATAACTGGAATTTTTTTTTTAAAAAACTGTCTCTTTGTTTCCAACATTACAAAAAGAGATGAAAATAAGCTTCTGAGTATTGAAAAAGGAGTGTGTTTTTGTTTGATGTGCAGAAATCTTGAGACGGCTCTCTTTCTCTTCATCAGGAAGATCGAACAGAGACGGATCAGTTTTAGGGGGAGTTTTGTACAGTGGTTTTAAATATGAGCCTGTATTTGCTAGTGGTGTTTTAACCACAGGACACACTTTGGAAAAGGCTTGCAATGCATGGTACAAACAGAAAATTAATTTTTAACTGAAGTTTGGAGGAGCGAGGACTTTGGAACTATCTGTTTGCTTATACTTTTCTAATCCTACTTGCGTACACTGACGACTGGAGGTGCTGTTGCTTACTGACAGGCAGACTTTTTGTAGTTTAGTGTCCGCAGTAAGGAAGGCTTTTTGACTCACAATTTTTCCAAGCAGTATGGAAGTGAGAGTCACCTAAAGCTGGCTCTGGAGGTACCACAAACCATATACACACCAAGCAAAAAAAAAAAAAAAAGCTGTTTGCACTGTAATTTTTTTTTTCAATTGCAGCAGTTTAGAAGATACTAAGAACACAAGTTTACCCAATCAGAGGCTCAGCTCAGCTGATTGACAGGTGGGTGCCATATAGCTGTTAGTGGGGAGGCTCAAAGCCCACCCCATTTTCAACATGGCTTCCACAGACTTTTTGCTTCAAAACTTCAACTGTGACTCAAATCGGATACTTCCATCAGTACACTTAAAAGAAGTACACTGTGTACACTGTGTACTGGTGCTGGAAGTGGACTACAGGAGGAAGAGAAGTCCCCCTGTCCCTATCACCATCCAGGGAGAGTTAGTGGAGAGGATGGCCTCTTAGAAGTACCTTGGGGTCCATATCAATAACAAACTGGACTGATCCACCAACACTGGGGCCGTCTACAGGAAGGGTCAGAGCAGACTGTTTTTCCTGAGGAGACTTAGGTCATTCGGTGTCTGCAGCAGGCCCGCTCTGTGGTCAGACTAGAACTGGACAGTTTGGAGGAGGTGGCTGAGAGGAGGATGAAGGCCAAGATTGAAACCCTCCTGGATAACCCCTCTCACCCACTCCATGATAAGCTGTGGCAGATGGGCAGCTCATTCAGTCAATGCATCATTCCACCCAGGAGTAAGACTGAATACTTCAGATGCTCTTTTGTGCCCACTGACATCAGATTGCTTAACAATACGGGAAGCTCCAGAATGTCCCATCGCTGAGAAGCCCCTCACCCTCTGGATACTACACTTCACCTTAACTCACCCATGCTACTATAAATACCTTCAACTTCTGCCTCTTAAACATACATCCTAATTTTATATTCATATTCATCTTTTATTTTTTTACTATGCTATTATCAATCTTGCTTATTAACTTATATAGTCTGCTGTAGTTTCTTTCAATCTATTTTATTTACTTACCATATCGTTAAGTTAGCTAGTACATTATACTTTGAACTGTATTTCACTGCACTGTTCTTCCACTTTTCACTTGTTGTATCCTGCAACAAAAGTGCCTCCCCTCCCTGATCGACACAGTCTTATCTTATCTTATCTTATCTTATCTTATCTTATCTTATCTTATCTTAAATATATAAACTACACACGTATAGGTATACAATAGTATACCTGTCCTGTACTTATGTATAGTATACAATTGAAGGCAGTGGAAAGTGAAAGATAATTTATATATTGCCTGCCTGACAGAAAAAAAATAATAAAGAGTGATATTATATTAGAGATTTTTTTTTTTAATGATTAAAGTACATGCTCTTTAATGTCAAGAACCTTAATGGAAAATCATCAGACAATGGCCAGCGTTAGAGGATTTTAAGAAATTAAAATTATTTCGGATAAATGTGGCCATTTTATTTTTATCTGTTTGTGGTACAAAATAAATTGAAAGGCAAGTCAAAGAGTTGTACTCTTTCCAAAACTGTCCCGCTTCTTTAAACGCATTACATGCTGCGTGCTTTGAGCATGCGCAGTGGGGGAACAGTAGCCCCCATGAACAACAACAACAATCCTTCCAGGCCTGAGGAAGAGATGGCTCCGTGAAACACGTCTACCCCGATCCTACATCAGCGACCTCAGTCCGACAGCCGCTGTTTCCACCGGAGCATTAACAGCCCATGGTGCCGAGCCCATGAACCTGGCCAGTCTCAGCGGGGATGCCGGCGGGAGCCAGCTCCTCTTCGCCAACTTTAACCAGGACAACACGTAAGGCCGAGCCTGCGCCGAGCTGGGCCGGGGAGAGAGTCCGGGGAGCGGGGGCCTGCGATGTCAAGCCAGTTGACGCTAGCTAGCTTAGCTGAGGCTAGTCGGGGGTTGGTGACAGGTGTCCCTGTGAATAATCTGGATCTGATATTAAACATTAATAACGGCAGTCAATCATAATGGATGTCGGTAAACTTACAGCAGCTAGGTTTTAACCGTCTAAATAGCGCTAGCTTACGTGAGATTAGCAAAATGTAGCTGCATGGCTAACATGAAGCGGTGCTGTCGGGGGCTAACTTAAGCAACAACACAGGTCAGCTGTCAGGTTGTTTTTAAGGGGCTGTGCTGACCACCAGGCTGACTGATTAACTTCACGCTGATACAGACAACTTAAGTTGGGTTGTTACGCGCTTTGGTGGTTGGTATTTCTGAATAGCTGGAGGATTTTAATGATGTTAAAGTCTGAAACTGGGTCACTTCACTGTAGCTGGTATTTTTTATAATACTCAGACGTAGATGAAGTGTTTATTTAATCATTTCCTCACACTCTAAGTAGCATTCCCAGACTAAACCACAGCACCCAGACTCCTCCAGAGTCCAGTTTGAAGCCTCTGGAGCTGGAACACCGAGGAGTGTGTGTAATACATATTGCTGATGTAATTATTGTGAAATGCTGCTCTTGAGTCTGTTTTTGTTCTCACAGGTCTTTAGCTGTTGGCACTAAATCAGGATACAAGTTTTTCTCTCTGTCCTCTGTGGACAAACTGGAGCAGATCTATGAATGTAGTAAGTATTCACACAGATCAATGCTTACTTCAGTATAGCATATATGACAGTCCTGTTCAGATCAAACCGCTGGTTTTACAGAAGCTGTTCTGCAGTTAGAGTGTCATTACTTGGAATTTTATAAACACAGTATTTAAATAGCTTTTTTTAAAAGTTTTTTTTTAAAGAAGAAGTGTGAAACATCAGAAAAAGTTGTTAAATTTGGCACATCAAAGTGCGTGTGTGATTGAGTGTGTGTGTGTGTGTGTGTGTGTGTGTGTGTGTTCATGTGCTGCAGCAGACACAGAGGATGTGTGCATTGTGGAGCGTCTGTTCTCCAGCAGCCTGGTTGCCATCGTCAGCCTTAAGGCACCGAGGAAGCTCAAAGTCTGTCACTTCAAGAAGGGAACCGAGATCTGCAACTACTCCTACTCCAACACCATCCTGGCTGTCAAACTGAACCGACAGGTATCTGAAGGTTGCTTCTCTTTATGACAGACCTGAATATCTTTGGTTTGCAAACAAGATATTTGATGATGTCATCTTGGACTCCAAGAAACACTGACATTTTTCACATTTTATGGACCAAACAACTACTCAATCAATCGAGAGCATAATGGATAGAGCAATTGATTATGAAAATAGTTGTTAGTTGCAGCCCTAAGCAGGTGGCCCGAGTTTAAATCCAGCCTGTGGCCCGTTTCCCACATGTCACTCCCCACTCTCACCCTGTTTTCTGTCCTCTCCTGTCTGATTAAAGCCATGAAAGCCCCCAAGACATAACTTAAAATGAATAAGTCAGATTCCAGTTCTTAATGTGAAACTCTTTTTATTCCTGTTCAAACAAACTTAATCCATCCTCATCAGTGTTGTGGATTTATTCACTCGTATTATAGTCCAGCTGACTGTTCATCCTTCTCCTCACATAGCACAGTTTCACCTTTTTATTTTGTTTTTTGTGCTTTTGAAGAGGAAACTTGAAGCCTGATAGCATTCAGCTTCTCCTCTAAGGACCAACAGACAAAATGTGACGTGTGGCATTTAGGTGAAAGTAAAAAAAATCAGGAATTTCAGCTTTTCCTCTGCAAGATGGATATGTTCATCTGTATTTGTTAACTCGGTGTATGTTTCTTGAAGTGTTGGAGGTGTGAAGAGACCTTTCAGTGACGTATTGATAGAAATAATAAACTGGTTCTCAGACACTTCTCAAGTCGAACCAATTCTGAACCAGCGCCAGAGGAAAGGTGTATAAGAGGATTATATAAACAGGTGCAGGTGTTGCTGCTGGGCTCGGGCAGGCTCAGGGTTTCCTCTGCTAATGAGAGTAATTTCTGACCCTGAATCAGGGAACCTAAAGGAAGTGTTTGTCTCTAACTTGGTTGTGTTTGGATGTTTTGTCAGAGGCTGATTGTGTGCCTGGAGGAGTCACTTTACATTCACAACATCCGAGACATGAAAGTGCTGCACACCATCAGAGAAACTCCACCCAACCCTTCAGGTGAGTGTGATCCCCACAGGTGTCAGGTGTGTGTTTGGTAGATAAGCTGAATAAAATGGGGTTTGTTTCTGTCTGCGCTGTGAGCTCTCAGTGAAAGCAGCAGTAGGATGAAAACTATTGAAGCGCTCAGAGTCCCTGCAGGGATCTCTGGACTTAATACGTCCACTGAACACCCACTCACGCTGTCAGAACTAGTTTTTTATATCATCAAAGTCTCACTCTGTACCAGAGTCTCTGTCAGTTATAATCCTCCTCACATAACAGAGGAATCTCATTCATTTTGAATCTGTGCTCGTGCTTTTCAGGACTGTGCGCTCTTTCTATCAGCAATGACAACTGTTACCTGGCCTACCCTGGCAGCACCACGATAGGAGAGGTTCAAGTGTTTGACACGGTTAACCTGGTAATTACAGCTCTCTACCCTTTCTCTAATAAAGTTTTTAAAATCATCCTAACGCCAGCTTCTCTGCTCTGCACTTGAGAAAAATCTATGTTGTGGAAGCTTTATATGAAAGCTAAAAATGTCAGTTGTTGTTAGTGACCGTCCTCATTCTGACGGCTAGTGTGTCCTTTCATTAGCTGTAGCTTTGTGAAGTGGTTCATCTCTAACTCGTGTCTGTATTTGTTTCCCAGCGAGCTGCAAATATGATTCCAGCCCATGACAGCCCGTTGGCGGCTCTGGCTTTTGATGCCAGTGGAACCAAACTGGCCACAGCCTCAGAGAAGGTAGAGGGGCTCTGTGCATCTCAGTGCAGCTCAGTGCAGCTCTGTGCAGCTCTGTGCAGCTCTGTGCAGCTCTGTGCAGCTCTGTGCAGCTCTGTGCAGCTCTTTCTTTGGACGTGTGTTTCTGTTGATCTGCTTCTTCCTGAGTTCTCCTCTGTGTGTCTCTCCCTTCCTCTCAGGGCACCGTCATTCGTGTCTTCTCAATTCCAGAGGGACAGAAGCTCTTTGAGTTTCGAAGAGGAGTCAAGAGGTAGATTCTTCGATCATTTATGGACTGCAGTTTGGGTTATTCATCAAAATGAAACACTGTGTGTTCGTCAGGCACTTGAGGTCAAAACTGACTGAAGCCTGAGAGAAAACAAAAGATTTGCGACCTACCCCAGGTCATAGTTAGTGTTATTATTTTTTAATCTGACACCATTATTAGAATGAAGAGAAACCTGCTAAAACAGTTCTACCTCAGACATCATCGTCCCTCTCTCACTTCCACAGAGTCAGAATGATCTTTCCTTTCTAGAAGCTTTATTTGTTTTCAAGTTAGGATTCCTTCAGGTTTTGTGTCCTCTCCAAATCAAGCCATCGTGTGAATAAAAACACTTAATTTAGCAGTTTTATAACTAAAGTCAGTGCAGCTGCAGGCTGAGCTGTCACAAGCATTCTCCATAACTCAGTGTCTGAGCTTTAGGCTTTAGGGATCGTTCCCCTGTTTTCGTCCCAGGAATTGAAAAGATTCAGTCAAATACAGAGACAGAACCTCAAAACTCCATCATCATGATCATTTGGAATTTAATCCAGGTAGTGTCACCTCAAATGCACCACCAGGGTTCTCTGTTACCATTGTGTTCCTCACCTCAGGTGTGTGAGCATCTGCTCATTGGCGTTCAGTATGGAGGGCCTGTACCTGTCAGCCTCCAGCAACACGGAGACGGTCCACATCTTCAAGTTAGAGACCCAGAAAGAGAAATATGTGTAGGTATCTCTCTGTCTTCATGTGTCAGTGAAAGAAGATCCTTCCTGTTTACAACCTCTAACATCCTGTGTGTGTCTGTGTGTGTGTGTGTGTGTGTGTGCAGGCCAGCAGAGGAGCCAACAACATGGGGAGGCTACCTGGGAAAGGTCCTGATGGCGTCTACCACCTACCTGCCCTCCCAGGTTACAGAGATGTTCACACAGGGACGAGCCTTCGCCACTGTCCGCCTGCCTTTCTGTGGACATAAGAACATCTGCGCCTTAGCTGTGTCAGTGAAAACACACACACAGTTTTGAAGCTTTTTTTTTTAACTTAAATATCTCTAGTAGCTCTTTGATTTTAAAGCAAGTGAAAGGCTGAAACAGGTTTTTATGTGAGCACAGAGTAAAGCTGTAATACCAAACTCTGTAAAATAATGTTTGGTTTTAATGAGCCAAAGCTTCAGACATACTGATGATTGAGAAACAACAGAGAAGTTAGAAAGACACAAAAAAGAGAAAAAATCTTTTAACCTCTTTTTTTTTTTATTTACTAGAAATAAAGCGTTATTTGTACAACAGAAGCCATTGGGTGCCTCCAAGCCACAGGAGCTCAGCTCGTTTTTACAGGAACTCTAGCATGAAATGGTTTTTCAGATGTTCATCTTTGTCATTTCAGGATCCAGAAGATTCCCCGGTTGCTGGTGGCAGCAGCTGATGGTTACCTGTACCTGTACAACCTGGATCCGCAGGAGGGCGGGGAGTGCACACTTATGAAGCAGCACAGGTAACACAGACCTGGAAAGCCTGAATGCTAAGGTAGACTGAGTTCCTTGACTGAATTTGCTGTTTTTGTCCTCAGGTTAGATGGCAGTGCTGAGCCACCCAATGAGATCCTTGAGCAGGGGTCACATGACCGCCCCCTTGTGGCGCAAACCTACAATGCTGCGCTTACAAAAGGTATAATGCAGACAGTTCCACACTCACCTCTTGGTCCCTGTATCCCACCCCAGCAGGGAGCTTTTCTTTGGCGAGTGCCGCTTGGTTCAGTGTTGAGTTTTATATCAGCAGGTTAAAAAGTGATGCTTTGAGAGGGCGAGCAGCTTGTTTGGAGGTCGTTTCATGAATGTAACAATCTTTCTCAGTTTGACGCTTAACTCTGTAAAAGAAGCTCCCTGAAAAGATTTTTGTTCCAGTGTTTTAGTCATTTTGTCTTGTTACCTAGGTTACTGCGAAGAACAGGGCGCTGTTGGAGGGGCAGGGTTAGAAGATGACCTTAACGACCTACGCTTAGACGAGGAGAACGAACAACCACCGCTCATCCTTGAAACCGACTGACATGCCGGGCGGCTTCACCCATCAGTCAGAGGGCTCCTCTGGTGCTGCTATGAACATGTGACAGGAGGGGGCGGGGACAGGAGCAGAGACTGTTTTTAAATGCTCGGTGTGTTCATGAGCCTGTCTGTGAGTCTCTCTGTACCTTTGTCTGTTCATACACGTCCATCTTCTTCTCCCTCAGTTACGCCTCGCAGGCCGAGCTGACGCTTTGCATGTACATGTGCCAACTGCTAAAAAACATGCTTCAATGTGAAAACAAGTACCTGTGAGTGTGTGTGTTGGACATCTGATCAAAAAACATGTAGCTGTGTCTCCCCTTCAGACACACACACACACTGACGCAGCACTGTGTAAAATGAAAGTGATTGTGTAAGTGCCTCGCTGCCCGCTGTCAGGCTCTCTGACCGGACGAGCTTTTTGCGTTGGCTCAATAAAACCTTCTTCAGCTGTTGGATCTTAACTGAGGGTGTGTTTAGTATCTTTTCTGACCCTTTCAGCTCCCTCACATACACACACACACACGCACACAAACACACATTTACTCTCTGTGTTGCGGTTCATCTGGCTTAACTTCCCCGTTTTATAGACTGATTTGAAGCGTTTGGCATGAGGCAGACATGTTTGCAGATTAAAGTGTGTGTGTGCGTGTGTGCGTGTGTGCGTGCTCTGGCTGTACATTAGCAAACACTCAGCCTCCACCTGTCCTCTCTTTACCTCATTCAAACCGAGGCTCAGTGACCCCGCCCCCAGCCCGGCCTGCAGTCATTGGTCCATTTTAAACACTGATATTAATGATCGTTTGGAAACCTTCATAATCATAACCAATGATGTGTCCTGTGTTTGAAAACATGCATGGTGGTGTTGACTTCAGAGACATTCGGGTCATGGTCTGCTCTGTACAGAAAAGGTGTGGAAGGATCTCTGTACCATACTGTCAGGTTCCGACTGCGGCCTGTGCACACTCAACGGTTTGATGTGTGTGTGTGTCAGGTTGTGGAGTGAACTGTGGATTATCATTGGATGTGGAGCTCAGGCTGAGCGTGTGGGTCCAGGATGCTGCATGGTTCCTCATTAATCCTGCTGTTTGAAACCGCTGATTGAGGATTAGCCGAGGGATTTTAGAGAGTCAGGCATTTTTTAATGATTTTGTATAAAATGTGAAATGCTCATCTGAAACTATTCTGAAAATAAAGTCCATGTTGATGTATGAGATAGGTGCCTTTTGTTCTGTCCACCCTGAAGACTGCCTGCAGCCATTCAAGCTCCTCAGTGGGGGTTCTATGTGGTAATGAAGAAGTTACAACTGAAGCCTTGATACAAAACACAAAAGAGAACCAGAGCTTCAGCGATAGACTGTCATTAATGATAATTTTCACACAGGTATTTAGTTTAAGCTACAACAGAGACCTAGATTGTAACAAAGTGCACAGGATGATTGGGAAGAAGGGCCGTTCTGTCCACAGAGGGGCCAAAAACCAGAAGCCTGACCCTACTTATGCAGAGATTTTACAGCAGCACAGTAACAAAGTGTTGCCATCACTATGTCTTTGTATTATTTTATGATGAATCCAACAACAGCGTGATATTGGTGTGTGATTGAGGTATGCATGCATGTATTGCCTCTAACTTTACTCAAACTGCTTCCTGCCAGGTAAAACCTGTAACAGCCAGTTTCTCTCAGGCGTCCTGTCTGAATTTTATGTCCTGGGAGGTCATAAGACATCTTCGACCTCCTGTGGAAACAAAAGTTCCAAGCCATCAGAAAAGAAGGCATCTCAATGAAAAGCAACAGCACCATCAGCTGGTCGATGTTTTTATGACTGCCTTAGAAAGTTGAGGTAGTCTCTTTTTCTATTAATATTTCTTTTTTTCTCAGTCAATAGAATGAGAACTATTTCTGTCATAACAGAAAAAGAAAAGATTAAATTTTCAGTTCTGTATCTTAATCAGTTTGTCCGCTGCTCATTTGCCATGTTCACGGTCTGAACAGACTCAGTAACCGTGTCATCGAACATCAAATCCTCAGAATTATCATGACATTTATAACATCAACATGAAGAAAAGAAACAGTTGTGATAGCCTGATCCACAAACGCACTTTCAACACATCACAAGCAGAAATGAAGATTAACAAATGATAGATCATGATAAATGCACACACAAAAATAATTAAAAAAAACACATGTAAACATATAAATCGTGGATATACATTCGTGCATCTGAAAAACACGTGTAAATAAGTTTGAGACAAATCTCTACCCATACTATTTGCAGCATTGAAAGAGATGGTAATTTTAAAGCACGACAGCTGAGGTCTTTCAAAATGTAAAGTTTTTTTAGATTCTGCACATGTAAAAGCTTTGCCCCCGTGACGAAGAGCAGATCCTATGACGTGCATTCTGCAAAGATTATGTAAATAATGCCATTCTATTTACAGTATATGGTTTTATTGACGTGAATATGTAAACCTCTCATCAAACTTCAGCTAAATCACTTCGGCTGGCTCTCGCGAGCACGACCGCGCTTCCCAGACGCGAGCACGTAGGGTTATGCCCGTTAAGGACGTGACGTCAGTACGTGGCTGAGCCTGCCTGAAAATGTTGTGTGGTGGAGCTGGTTCGGGTTTGGAGGAGAGCAGCGCTTTGCGGTCAAATAATACTCTTTAAACGGTGAGGAGGACAAACACTGACCGCATGGTTTGCACCTGAAGCTTCTCGCGCTCCCATTTGGTGGTGAGACCGTGATTTTGGAGACTCCGGAGGGAAGTTTTGGGATCGTTTTTTCCCGGAGGGATGTCGAATCCGGGGACTCGGAGGACCGGGTCCAGCATCAAAATCCGCCTGACAGGTAATAAGCACTTACTGTGTGCTTACTGTGCATGTTTCAGCTGCAGCTCAGGTATTGTATCTAAGAGCACAGGTGCTCAGTGTTGATGTAAACACTCATCAAACACACCTTGGTGTGTGTGAAGCTCTGTTAGCCCAAACATCCGGTTTTTGTGGCAAACAGCAGAAACGCTGTTAGCCTGTTAGCTTAGATGCTAACCAAATTGCCGAGAGGACAGTCAGTGTAATGTTCTTTACACCAGCCTGTCAGCTGGGTTTTGGGTCATGGCAAACATCATCTTTTTACATTCAAGAACAGTATCAGCGGCTAACTCCGAGCTAACCGTAGCTAGCAGCCACTCTGCTGCCTGTGTTGACCGCTAACTAGCTTAGCTACACCCTGTTTTGGGCTGACCAGCAGCTCAGTCTCACCCTGACCTGAATGCTCCTGGCTGTGTATCACAGAAGACAGCCTCCATAGAAATCAATGTGTGGGTATATCTGACATGCTAGCCTAGATTAGCCCGGGATATTGATCGGTGTATGAGCTGTAGCAGGATTCATGTGTGACCCTCTAACTGATCCAGAACAGCCTGACACGGTTACTCCACCGTCCGTATTATGGGTCAGACCTGCTCTCTAGTACCAGGGGCGTGTCCAGACTTTTGGCCTGAGCTCAGACTAGTGTGTGTCTGTGTGTGTGTGATATAAAGTCTTTGAAAATATGAATGAACAACATTGATCCACCCCTTGTCCCCACTAACCTTCTGCTGAAGTATTAAACAGTATTAATATTCCTGGGTATATTTCTGGAAAGAAACCATGTAGAGTAGTAACGTAAATGTTAAATACAAACATACATGTTCTGAGCTGAATACTTCAAAGATATAAACATCAGATGATTGTCCAAAGCAAGAAAAAAAACACTAGTCTAATTTTTTCTGAATAGCATATTTCTTGACCTGCACCACAGTAGAGGGGGATTTGTTTCAAAGACCTAAAGGTTATGATATCCTTTAGGGCTTTTTTAGGCCTCCTTCTGGTCTATTTAAGGCCTCCTTTAGGCCATGTCTAGGTCTCCATCAAGACTCCCTTCTGTCTCCTTTAGTTCTCCTTTAAGACTCTTTTATTTCTCCTTTATGTCTCCTTTAGTTCTCCTTATGTCTACTTGGGGTCTATTTAAGAACTCATTTGTATCTCTTTTAGGACTCCTTTATGATTCTTTTATGTCTCTGTTAGAACTCCTTTATGTCTCTGTTGGGACTCTTTTAGGTCTCCGTTAGGACTCCTTTAGGTCGCTGTTAGGGCTGTATTTCTTCTTTAGGTTGTTTCCACTGAAAAAGCACCGGCACTAGGTGCTAAAAAGTGGTGCTTGGTCAGTACCAGCTCTTGGCTGGGCCGAATTGAAGCACCAACTACATCAGGAGCAGGGGCTGGGTTACCGTGATAAACAATCAGTTTAGAAAACAACCATTCATAAAAAGAAAAGCTGCCAAGTGAGTCATCTGTTGTTTTGTTGGCATTTTCTCATTCAAAACTTGGTGAAATTGGGCAAAATTGAAGCAGCGATGCATTACCTCTCTTATAAATCAGGCCTATAGTTTATTTTATTGAAGAGACTAATTAGCTTAATGTTATCTGTATTATTTAAAAGTTTTTTCTCCCCTTCTTTGCATTTGTCCTTCCAGCTGAGCACTGTGTCCGATGTCAATGTTGAAAGACCAATACATTTTTTTATTGCAGTGAAACATAAGTGGTTTTGATAGATTGCTGTCAGAGACCGTCACCAGCCCTCCCTGTAGGCTACTCCATCAAATCAAACTTTACTTCACTTTTATTTTTTTCTTATTTACATGACGGCAAGTCATTTCTGCCTCATGGTCATGTGTTCACATTTCTCCTTTCCTCTGCTCTCTGGATCGCTTACAGCAGAGTTCTGCGTGCACACACACACACACACACAGACACCGCAGACAGAAAAAATAATGTCACAACTATCACAAGATACGTAGATAAAAAGAAAATCTCTGCCCTTTTTAAGTGCTTCCAGCGCCGTCTGTGTTGCTGCCCCCCCCCCCCCCCCGCCTCCAGGCCTCCTCTTGGAACCCTGCTAGAATAAGTGGTTCTTTATCCGGTCAGATAGGGCTCTGTGGGATTCACAGGAGTCTCTTTCCCTTCAGACACGGGGACACAGCTGGAAGCTGGATCTCACTGTCGCTAATGTTGCCCCTGTCAGCATCCAGGGGCGTCTGTTCAAATGGAAATGAAGTGTGTTTGTTTGAAAAGAGTAGAACTGCCCTGAGCTGAGCTGCTCAGACTGGTGGCAGAAAGCACTGGTTGGGCTATCCCTGGGCCCCAAGGAGGGCTGGATCTGAGTCCTCTTGGTCCTGGTCTAAGCACTTGGTCCTGGTTGGAGGACTGGGTCTGGATGGGTTGGGTAAAAAAAGGCTCAGAAACAGAAGAAGGGTCTTTTGTTTTGAATTGAATGAGCTTTATTGTGAAAAATCCGGGCTGGAGCATGACTTGGAGATCAGAGGGATTATGTTGATTTATTCACGGAGCAAACACGTGCAGGTTCTGCTGCCAGCAAGTCAGACTGAGCTGATGTTGTGAAAGGTCCACTGCAGACCAGCAACAGGTACACCAGGTGACCTAAGAGTGTGTGTGTGTGTGTGTGTGTGTGTGTGTGTGTGTGTGTTTCTGTTGTTCCCAGCTTTCTTCCACAGCCTCAGTCTTTGCACGTTGTGCTGCTAACGTCACCTGAACTTGAATAGCGCCGCGCTGTACTCCTGTTTTTTTCTGTCGTGATTACTTCCTTGTCTCCTCAGCTGTTGTTGACTCTATTTTCCTCTGGGGATGTGTGATGTCATGGTTTCACCACACAAGGCCTGAAGTGGAGCCGATATGTTTAAAGGTCTGTGGTGATTATGGCTCAGTCTAGTCAGAAAGAATCATCATGTGGAGAGTTTTTGTTGGATCAGGGCAGCTTCATGTGTAGTTTACTGTATGGGACTGTAGAGGAAGTCCCTTTCTTTGTCTCAGGGGCAGGATAAAGCTGAATTGCAGCCCCTCAGGGTGTTTTGGGAGCTGGTTGATTGTGTGAAAAACATGATGTGACTTTAAATCCCTGCAGGAGCTGCTGGTGTGGCACAGAAGCCGCTCAGTTTTTCGTCGCCTCCCCCTGAGCTGTTTGTGCCTGAGTTTGGATGAATAGGATCCTTTCCTGCTGGCTCTCTCTCTCCAGCTCTCAGGTTGTTAAAAAGAAAGCTAAATGGCAGAACAGGAACAGTGCAGCAGGGAAATGGAGGACCAGCTGAGCTGTATCTGTGTGCGTCTTCACCAGCCGCGACCTTGGCAGGATGAGGAATTTCCTGAGACGCTGAGAAAGGCTCGGTCTCACATTCAGAGTCACAGAGGAAGCTATGTCAGGAGGGGAAAGGAGAAGAGATGGAGTCCCTCTGACTGCCAGACACAGTTAAGGAAGACTTCCTCTAACAGACACACTGGCGTGAATTAGAAACCCTCTGTGTTTCTTTCACTGTCTGTAGACATGCTGAGGACTCAGGGAAGAATGTGTGAGTCAGGAGGGCCATGAGGAAGAGCAGCGGATGTCCTGCAGCCGATCTCTTTGGGTTAATCACAGCCAAAAAATGCCAAACACATGTAGACCAGCACACAGTCAGCACGTTTTTTTGTCCTGAAACAGCAGCGGACTGAATAACATCCTCTGTGGCTGCAGGCCGCTGATGGCTCGGGTGCTCTGATAGGTGTAAGGTGAGCCTGTAGGACTTCTCTGAAGCAGAGAAAAACATCTGTTCCTCAAAGACCTTAAAGAGGTGCTGGATTAACTCAAGCTAACACTGAAGCTAAGCTAAGTGGAGCTGTGGACAGGTTAATGTGTCCATCAAATCCTACCTGAGACAACATCTAGTCATGATTTTAGCTCTGTCTTATCAACTGGGATTGTATCCTGTTATTAACAATCTCTCACACACTCACCAGATTCAACGCTTAACCCAGGTCTGTCTTCAGAAAGTTTTGATTATGAGTTTTATGAGAATATTTGATTACAAAGGCTGTGTGTTAGTGTGTGTGTGTGTTTGTGTGAGAAACATGGGTTTGTGTTTTGTTGAAATATTTAAGCAGATAATTGTGTTTTGTCTGTTTCAGTGCTCTGTGCCAAGAACCTCGCTAAGAAAGACTTCTTTCGTAAGAAACTTTTTGACTTTTTCATATATTTAATGTGTTATATGTGAAAAATGTGTAAGATGTTTATTCAATATGTTTTAGGCTAGGTTTACTTTACCCTAACCCCAACTCCGACACAGATTCCCTCACAGACAGAGCTCTCACTCAGACACAGATCTATTCACAAACAGAGCTCTCACTCAGACACAGATCCACTCACAAACAGAGCTCTCACTCGGACACAGATCTATTCACAAACAGAGCTCTCACTCAGACACAGATCCACTCACAGACAGAGCTCTCACTCAGACACAGATCTATTCACAAACAGAGCTCTCACTCAGACACAGATCCACTCACAAACAGAGCTCTCACTCAGACACAGATCCACTCACAGACAGAGCTCTCACTCAGACACAGATCTATTCACAAACAGAGCTCTCACTCAGACACAGATCCCCTCACAGACAGAGCTCTCACTCAGACACAGATTCCCTCACAGACAGAGCTCTCACTCAGACACAGATCTATTCACAAACAGAGCTCTCACTCAGACACAGATCCACTCACAAACAGAGCTCTCACTCAGACACAGATCCACTTACAAACAGAGCTCTCACTCAGACACAGATCCACTCACAGACAGAGCTCTCACTCGGACACAGATCCACTCACAGACAGAGCTCTTACTCAGACACAGATCCACTCACAGACAAAGCTCTCACTCGGACACAGATCCACTCACAGACAGAGCTCTCAATCAGACTTTCTGTGATGAATTGAGGCTACCCGTTTCACTGAATCACTTGACAGTTTCATCATGTTTTCTATGATTTCTTTGTAACTGAATGAAATGGATGCAGAGGTTTAACATGACCTGTGTCTGCAGGCTTACCTGATCCATTTGCCAAGGTGGTGGTGGACGGGTCGGGTCAGTGCCACTCGACAGACACTGTGAAGAGCACACTGGACCCCAAATGGAACCAGCACTATGACCTGTGAGTTTCCAACAGCCTGACATCTATGTTTTAATGTGGATCATTAAATCCATGAGGTCAGCAGGGTTCCTGGCGTTCCTCTCATACTGCTATCCTTCAGGTGTGCGTGAGGATACTGAGAGGGCTGAAGGTTTGAGGACTGAAAATGAGCTTTGATTAGAACTGATGATACTGTTGAAACTCGTCTGATAGGGACACTCGAGGGCATCACTCCTCATCACATTTTCTTCTTGTCTCTGTTCAGCTTTCCTATAAGTGCAGAAAAATGACCAAAGGATACAGACAAAGACTCAGAGGTCTGTAAAATATTAGCCCTTGACCAAGAAAATATTCTGTATTTTTAATTAAACAACATGGTGTCAGACTCTGGACTATCCTCAAACTCTCATCTTGGGCTTGACCAAACCAGATGATTTCAGATTAGCTCTGAGATCAGTGGGTCCAGGAAGACCTTTGAACGAAATCATAAAAAAAAAAAAACATTATTTAGGATCCAGCTGCACCAAACTGCCAGCATTTCTCTCCATCAGTGTTCTTAAGCAAAGAAATAGGAGCCTATAGTTGGTACCTATCCCCAGTCCAAATGAAGACAAGGTGTGCATCTCTTCTTAGCATTGTTCACCAGCCTCCAAGATTCAGAAGATTTCAACCAGCCTACGAGGGCTCTGTTGAAAGCTCTGCTGGTGAAGCTTGTCAGTTAACAAACGGGAAGCGTTTCAAACCAGAGTCAGAGATGAAACAGACATGAAGATCTTCCTTCTGTGTTTTTAGTTATATTGGAAAGACAGACTCCATCACCATCAGCATATGGAACCACAAGAAGATCCATAAACGACAAGGGGCGGGCTTTCTGGGCTGCATACGACTTCTTTCAAACGCCATCAGCAGGCTAAAAGACACAGGATGTAAGTTTGTCTCATTTGTGTGGAGTCCTCTGAGCTCAAACTCACAAAGTCACCCAGACTCTGACTCTTTGATTTGATGGGTTTCTCTCAGACCAGCGTCTCGATCTATGTAAGCTGAACCCTTCGGACAGTGATGCAGTGCGGGGGCATATAGTAGGTAAGGCTAAAGGCAGATGTGTCATTTTATCTCAGTTTTTTTCTTTCCTGTCAGCCTGTCCTGACTCTCTGACGCTCTGCTTGTTCTCAGTGAGCTTACAAACACGAGAACGTATCGGCAGCGGAGGCACCGTTGTGGACTGCAGAGGACTGTTAGAAAACGATGGGTGAGTGACATTTGCACGCACAACATCATCAAGTCAGTTTTTTCACAAAGACCTCATGTCTGTGCTGGTTCCTTGTGTCTGTGCTGGGTAACTTAACTCCAGTTTAAGATCAATATACTGAGGAACCACATTACGCTACAGCATGATACCTGAGCAACAGCTCCAGCTAGTGGAGGGAGGCTGAACTACAACTTAGACACAACATGAGACTACTAATAACTTATTCAACTATTGATTGACTCTGTCCTCTGTGTGTGTGTGCAGGCCTGTGTTTGAGGGTTGCTTTAGTGAAGAGCCACTACCCTACTCTGACCCCACCGGGGCTGCAGGGGGCGGGAACTGTCGGCTTGACTCGCCCAGTCAGGAGAGCCGTCTTCAGTCTCAGCGAATCAGAGGACAGGACTCACGAGGCCACGGCCACACTCCCCAAAACAGACCTCATGGGCACCAACCGCCTGACCTCCCAGAAGGATACGGTCAGTCAGATATACTTTAGTATCTTTCACCATCCTTAGAGCAGAGCTGCTCCTGATGTTCTTCTGATGCCTCCTGTTTCCTGTTCCAACAACAGAGCAGAGAACCACCGTGCAGGGACAGGTATACTTCCTCCACACGCAGACAGGCGTCAGCACCTGGCATGACCCCCGGATACCTAGGTAAGATCACATCTCTGAGCACAGACAGGTGACGAGGCTTCAGTCAGTACGTTAGGAGCGTCCCACTCATAGCTCCATTGTGAAGTCAGGGGGGGTGATCTAGTCTTGTCCGCTCGGAAGTCTGGTTCTGATTCTTTGTGACCCTGCAGGGATCTGGCCAGCGTGAGCTGTGAGGAGCTCGGGCCACTGCCTGTGGGCTGGGAGGTCCGAAGCACCGTGTCTGGACGGATCTACTTTGTGGACCACAACAACCGGACAACACAGTTCACAGACCCAAGACTACACACCATCATCAGGTACTGGCTCTCTTTAATCCTGAACCTCTGTACCTTGAAGTTAATTCAGCTTCTGAGTAATCCAGTCCACTCACTTTAACCATCTTTCCACCCACAGCCAGCAATCCCAGGCCAAGGAGTCCTCCCAGGTCCCCCAGATGGATGTGGGGAGTGAGGAGGTGGGAGGAGGTGTGGGAAGTGGAGGAGGCGGGGGAGGGGGAGGAGTTGGCGGAGGAGAAGGAGATGTGGCAGCGCGCTATGAGAGAGACCTGGTCCATAAATTGAAGCTGCTGCGACACGAGCTGTCTCTGCAGCAGCCTCAGGCGGGACACTGTCGCATTGAGGTGTCCCGAGAGGAGATCTTTGAGGTAAGGTCAGAGGTCAAACCGGAATGTATATACACAGAAACACATCATACGTCTCCTCTGATTGGTGTGTGTGTGTGCACGTGCGCAGGAGTCGTATCGGCAGATCATGAAGATGAGGCCCAAAGACCTGAAAAAGCGACTGATGGTGAAGTTTAGAGGAGAGGAGGGTCTGGACTACGGAGGCGTGGCCAGGTACTGTGTCTCTGTCAGCAGGTGAAGGTGTGTGTTCGTCCTCTCCAAGTCACCAAGGAGACCCTACACCTTCACACCATCAATGACTAGTCTGAACAGTTTGTTTTTATTATTTGGTTAACCTCCAAGAAAACTTCTTCATCTGAGTGCACATAGAGAGTGTGTCTGTGTGTAACCAGAGGAGTATGTCTGATCAGAGGTGTGTGTGTGTGTGTCTGCAGGGAGTGGCTGTACCTGCTGTGCCATGAGATGTTAAACCCTTACTACGGCCTGTTCCAGTACTCCACAGACAACATCTACACACTACAGATCAACCCAGACTCCTCCATTAACCCTGTGAGTACACACACACACACACACACACACACACACACAGAGCACTCCGCAGGAACATGTCTGGACTCTCGCTTCTTGTTTTAGGACCACCTGTCGTATTTCCACTTTGTTGGCCGTGTCATGGGTCTGGCGGTGTTTCACGGTCACTACATCAACGGGAGCTTCACGCTGCCTTTCTACAAACAGCTGCTGGGAAAACCCATCCAGCTCAACGACCTGGAGACCACCGACCCCGAGCTGCACAAGAGCCTCGTCTGGATACTGTGAGCAGCAAATGCACTTGACTGCAGATTACCTGCTCCTTGATTTATGTCCAGAAAGATCTGGACTCTCAGTTAATATGTGAACTCGTTCTTTGTGCGCAGAGAGAACGACATCACTTCAGTCCTTGACCACACATTCTGCGTGGAGCACAACGCCTTCGGGAAGTTTTTACAGCACGAACTTAAACCGAATGGGCGCAACATCCCCGTCACCGAGGAGAACAAGAAGGAATACGTCAGGTAGAGGCAACATTCAGCCTCTTTTAAAGTCACCGTTTGTTTCCCTGAATTAATCTAATCGGAAGCATCTGTGTCCGTCTTTCAGGCTCTACGTGAACTGGAGGTTCATGCGAGGAATTGAGGCTCAGTTTCTGGCTCTGCAGAAAGGCTTCAGTGAGCTCATCCCCCAGCACCTCCTCAAACCTTTCGATCATAAAGAACTGGAGGTAACATGCTGACCGCCTTTCAGAGTCTGCATTCGTCCTGCTTTTTCTCTCCATGACTCTCTCTCTTTCTCTCTCTCTCTCTCTGCTGCAGCTCATCATCGGCGGTCTGGGGAAGATCGATCTGGCAGACTGGAAGACAAACACTCGCCTGAAGCACTGCACAAGTGAGAGCAACGTAGTGCGGTGGTTCTGGCAGGCGGTGGAGGCCTTCAGCGAGGAGAGGAGAGGACGCCTCCTGCAGTTTGTCACAGGCTCCACCAGAGTCCCTCTACAGGGGTTCAAAGCTCTGCAGGGTGGGTCATTGACCAGAACACACACACACATGCACACATATACACACAGGTTCACTGATCTGTACAGCTTTCTCATCATGGCACTATTTTAACTTCAACAGACATTAGCTGAGAGTTGTTAAAGATGACACGATGCATCCTGTTACACTGATGCTTTTGTTTGGATCAGTTGAAGCATGTTTGTTTGAACCTGTTGAGATCAGAAGGTTTGGATGCCATTTAATTTAAGAGCTCAGGTCAACTCAAACTACTTTTTCAGGGACTCAATCAAATCTGAAGTTAATGACGCGTTTAACACACAGATTAAAGGATTCAAAGATCTGCTTCAAAAACAAATCAACTCATCATCCAGAACGACACACAGAATCAGATTTCACCTAGCTTTAACTCACCTGAGGAGAGATCCAAGAGGTGTGTGTGTGTCGGCTCTGTAATCCTTGTTTTTTCAACAAGAAGTGAAGTCTGATCACACAGTCTCTAGAGACACGCGTCAGGTGTGGACAGCAGTCAGATGATTGACCTGTGACCTCTTAAACACATTATTATGTATCCCTAGCATGTTGGGGAGGAACTAAGTTCACAGAGTTCATCAGTAATCTGACTGATGTGAGTAGGGCAGTGATAACTTAATGAATGTGTGTAAGGTTCTACAGGTTCTGCAGGACCAAGACTCTTCACCATCCACCTGATAGACGCCAACACGGACAACCTGCCCAAGGCACACACCTGGTAAGGACCCACTGACAGATTCAGGAATCATGTGTGCACTCAAAACGTTTCTCTGACTCTTCTTCTCTGCGTCCAGTTTTAACCGGATAGACATCCCCCCCTACGAGTCCTACGAGAAACTTTACGAGAAACTGCTGACGGCCGTGGAGGAAACCTGTGGCTTCGCTGTGGAGTGATGACTTCAGCGACCAGCAGTCACAGTCATGGCTCATTTTACATACAGTATATGCACAAACACACACATTAAACCAACAGAATATACAAAAGGCCAAGCATCACAAGGACACACTCAGCCCTTCGCCACCTCGTCACCTCGAACAGCCGGGGTTAGAGGAGGAAGCACAGCAGGCGGGGCGAGAACCATCCGGAAATAAAGTATTTTAAAATGTTTTCAGATGTTTTGAAGAAACATTTTTATCCTTCAGTTTTAACAAGCTATGATGTCATTCTGCTCTGGACAGAATCAGCCAATCACACACAAGCCTGCAAACTTTGAAAAAAAGGAGACGTGTGAAGAAGAAGCCAGAGACTGATTTTGTTTCAGATCGATCGACGAGTAATCACGCTTCCATGTTTTACCACTGTCCTGTTTCTGAACGTGTGTGTGAGAGTATCACCGAGAGTGTGTGTGGATCACTGAGAGTGTGTGTGTGTGGATCACTGAGAGTGTGTGTGTGTGGATCACTGAGTGAGTGTGTGTGAGAAAGCGTCTCTTAGAGTGTGTGTGTGAGAGAGAGAGTGAGTGTATCACTGAGAGAATGTGTGTAGATCACTGAGAGTGTGGGTCTGTGTGCGCATGCGGATCACTGTGTGTGTCTCTGCTTGTCTGCGTACGCACACGCAAATGCGCATCACTGATTACATGTGTGTCGTGTGTATATCACAGTGCGTGTGTCTGTGTGTGTGCTGGGGGTGGGGTTAGATGAATTGAGCCTGCTCCTCTGTCCGGTCACCTCCTGTCTCCTGCGTTAGCGCTGCGACCACTCTCTGTCCCACTCTGATGTTTTGTTATTTATTACTGACCAAGCTGCTACCTGCTCCACAGAGAGCCACACTAATCTCTTCTTCCCCCACAGAGAATGAAACAAAGAGGTCAAATACTCAGACTCTGTAATCCCAGCAAGCCTTTATGAATTTTTTTACACTTTTTAACATACTTTTGCAGACATGCTCATGTCAGTGTGTGGAAACTGTTGCAGTGTTTTTAACACCATTTTTCATTAACTTCATGTGATGAAAGAGATCCATCTTCTCTGCTATAACTTTAAAATCTCACTCTGGTGATGCTGTGGAGATGTAACAGTCAAAGGTCATGACTTTTTTTTTTTTTTTTTTAATCTAAATGAGCCAAGAGGTAAGGAGGAGTGAGCTGCAGGAGCGTTTTAGATTTGTGACATGTTTAATAAAAATCTCACAAGCCTTTGGAACATGTTGCATCCTCCACGTCACCAGCTTTGTGTTTTTTTTAGCTCTGTGGCTCGTCTCTTTCTCCATGGCTGATTGTCTTTGTTTGAGACCATCATGAATGAACAAATCTCTCTTTGCAGATGTTATTCTTCTGAAGAAGTGAATAAAACACAAAGAAAGCTAAACATTGAGCGAATAATGTTGGATCTGTTTCAGATTGGGTTTTTGAAGACTGTTACGCAGGATCATTTCAATCTGCATTTTATAGGTTCACTGTGTAATGAATGCAAGAGTATTGTAACTTACTATGTACTAAACATTTATGAAAAAATGACATGTAAATAAGATTATATTAAAGAAATTAAATTGAAAATACTTTTCTTGTTATGTTTTGGTGTCCATAAGAAGTAACTGAAAATAATAAATTCATATTTACAGTATAGAAATGCATCTATTGGGTATTTGTATATTTACAGACAAAATACAGCAACATGGAATCCCTGAGCAAAAATTCAGGTGTTCATAGGGCACAGGCTTTACATCACTGAAGTCTGGAGATGTCTGAAGCTTTTTTTAAGCTTGGATTGAGATTAATTTAACTGAGTATTAAGATAGAAACTTGTTTCTTTCCCTGTGATAACATGATTGTTTCTTTGTCAGAAAACACTACTTGCTTTAGTGCTATATCTTTTTATTCATTTAAAACCAACATGACGTTATGAGCAATGATCTCAAAAGGAAATCCAAATTGTGTGTATGTTTTTTGTCAATATTACAGGAAAGTAAAACCAACAGGGATGTATGTCCTTTCGGGGCTTCTGTAGACGTAAGTGCGGTGTATTCAATGGTTTTGGCGCACATTTTTGGGGTTTTGGACGCAACATTTCTCACGTCATCAGGACATCATGTTTTATTTTGCAATAAGTTTTACCCCGAAACATTTCTGGAGAATTTTTTCTCCAATCTCTCTATTTCTCTATTTCTTACCCTTTTAACTTAGAAACTTAGAAACTCAGAATTGCAACGATACAAAGCGATGCTACAGTCTGTTGAACTACATTTCCCAGAGGATCACTTCCGCCTTTACGTGGCGAGGCGAGGGGAATGACGCGTGACGTCGCTACTGGTCCTGTTTTGGCAGTTTGTTTCGATATTCGCAGATTTTCAGCCCTACAACAAGACGCTTTGTCCTGGAGATCGACACAAAGACACGGTATTTAACTTTTCTACATGCGTATTTTACAAACCCAGTTGTTAAACGGTGTGAATTATTCCCAAGATTTGTTTATGAAAGAAATCCTGTCTGACATAAAACCTGCTAGCTAGCTAGCTAGCAAGCAAGCCAAGCTAATTACCATTAGCAGTGGTTTGTTGTGTGAGGGCGATAAATGATCCATTAAACGATCTATTACCGAGCTGACTCTTTGTTTATAACCTCGGCATTTTAAACTAGAGGATATTATCTGTATTGATTCCCATGCCACGATCAAGGATGAACAGAAGTCGAAGTGAACACTGCCAGCTGCTCGTGTTGTTAGCTTCTCTTCTGAAACATCCTCCAGGGTTCACTTTGACGCCAGAAAAGCTGAGATTACATCCAGAAAAGCACAACTTGATAAGACGAAATACACGTCCTAACGGCCATATTTGTGTCTGACCAAGAATCACTATATCTCAGATCAGGGAAGCTAGGAAGCTAACTTTGGACATCTAAACACCCAAATACCCGAACCCTGTAAATCTAAGATCCAGTCTATCTCTTATATCTAAATTCCACTGAACTACGTTGCTCTCGCTCCAGTCTGTCTGTGACATAATGTTTATAATATTTCCTTCTCATTCTTTTTGGTTTACAAACTATATCTGTTGTGAAAGTGTTATGGCAAAGTGAAACACCTTCAGGGGAATACCAACATTAACACTGTGTTTGTTTGTGTGTGTAGATGGTATTGAATGTGCAGTGAGTGTGTGTGGAGGCTGATTCAGGGAGCTGGAAGGTGTGTTTTACCATGGCGGATGGAGGCAGCGATGATGAGGTCATTCACCTGGCGAGCTTCAATGTCCATCGCAGCCAAGGTGAGAAAAACTCCTTACATGATGGTGTCCTGGCAGAGTGAAGGTCAGTGTCTTACACACTACTCACTTTAATCCTGAACAGTCGTCGTTTCACAGAGATGGGGGTCAGGGGTCAGTTCTTTCGTCCTTTCCTACAGCCGTACTATCTGCCTTAGTGAACTTCTGATTCTCAAAGTCTGAGCTCTTTACTCCTGAATCTTTATTTCATGGTGGAATATTAACAAAAGAAGGAATCTTGTGTTGAAGTCGGGCTCAAATTCAGCAGCTTCATAAGATAATAAATATTGTTGTTTGTTTCTAATGAAGAAGAGTTTGTATAAAATTTCAGGAGCCTGTAAACTGCTGAATTTAAAGTCACATGCTGGAGCACCGTGAAACTGACCAGCATCCAATAGTTTAAGAAAACGTTATTTTAAAAGTGTGTCATTAAAACAGTCTTTATATGTGATTCTAATCATTGAACATTAATAGATTTATTGATTAAATCAGTGGATTGAGTCTCTGGTTTGTATCAACAACACAACAATCAATGTGTCAGCGCGGTCGATTTCAATAAACCAGGGGCACTGTTCTGTTTAAAAATAAATTAACGGTGATCATTTTTAGTCTTAGCTGATAAATGTAAATGCTGACTGTAAATTTGCATCTCAGTAAATGCGATTTATATTTTGTTTTATTTTTCCTGTTTGACTTTCTTTCAAAAAAAAAAAGTGTAAATAAACTAAACCAAACTTTTAACACGCTCAATAAAGGTTCAGACAGACAGGAATCAGTTTATTGATCAATGCAGGGGTTAAATTCTGACTAGATGTTCAGGAGCAAAGGAGATGTTTTAACTCAGGTGAAGGTGATCCAGCAGAGATAGACTAAAGATAATATATCATAAATCACTGCTGGCTCAGCCATGCTGGGTTTTCTCCGCTGTTTGACACAAAGCTGCATCCATTCAGGCCCTCGACCCCGTAAGAGAGAGCTCATCACCATCTCTGATGATTCGGACGAAGAGCCTGTGACTCTGGTACCCGGCAGCCCTGTTTTAGTTCCGGACGATGCTGATGACGACGATGTCAGCATCCTGGAGGTGAAACCAACTCACTAAGTTCTGATCTGAGTCATATTGAACTGTGATGATGTTAAGCATTAATCAGTGACTAAGAAGCTCACAGCAGATTTTCATTTGCTCTACTGTCCTCCTGCAGCCTCTGACTCCTGCACGCAGGCATGTGATCCGTCCAGCAGCGAAATGGAGCGCTGCCTCACACAAAACGACTCCTGAGAAAGATCACAGTAGCTCAACCTCCGGGGCTCCCACAGGAGACCCTGGTTCTGCTCCCTCTACCTCCAGAGATACCAAGGCCTCCTCTTCTGCAGTCCGGCCAGCCATACGAACACCTGTGCAGCTACACCTGGACTCATCTTCACACAAACTGTCTCATCCAAAACTCCACACAAACTCTGAGCTACAGGACGGTAAGCGTGCTACAGTGGAGCTCAATGCAGTACCTTCATGTTCAGTTCAGACGCCGTCTACCTCCACACACGCAAAGTCTAGCTCCATCACGTCTAGAGCACCTATACGAGACCTCCTGCAGCCTCAGCCCAGCACATCTGGACTCCTGCAGCCTCAGCCCAGCACATCCGGACTCCTGCAGTCTCAGCCGAGTACATCTGGACCTTTGCAGCCTCAGCCCAGCACATCTGGACTCCTGCAGCCTCAGCCCAGCACATCTGGACTCTTGCAGCCTCAGTCCAGCACATCTGGACTCTTGCAGCCTCAGTCCAGCACATCCGGACCTTTGCAGCCTCAGTCCAGCATATCCAGACTCTTGCAGCCTCAGTCCAGCCCTTCAGGACGTTTGCTGGAGGAGTCTGAGGCAGGAAGCTCCAGCTGTGCCTCACACGCTTCCTGTTCGGTACCAACAACAGGGTCCAGTTCTTGTACTCAAACTCCAGAGAAGGCTGCACCAAGTGCTCATTTACCGGACAATCCACAGCCCAGTACATCTACACAGACCCAGTCCACTGGGACCGCACCTCTACGTCACCAAGTCATCAAGGTGGAGGAGGTGAAACTCCTGGTTCTTCCCCAGCAGCCTTGTGTTCAAGCCTCCACTCTAATAACCCAAAACCTGCTGCACCCAGTTTCCTTCCACCGCATGCAGGGCAACCTCATCCAGATCCAACCCCAGCCCCTTGCTCAGTCCCCTGCCCAGACCCCAGTCCAGGCTGCTCTACCCCCTCAGCTGATCCCTCCTGCTGTGCTGATAGCCACAGCCCCAGAGAGACTAGGACCTCCAGAGGCGGGCCATCGGATCATCCTGGGTAGCCAAGCAGCTGGGGGCCCCGCTGCAGCACACCCTCGTGTCCCTCCAGCTCCTGCAGCTTCAGCCCCCAACAACAGGGGGGACGCTAGTCTTTTGCTCCCAGCCCAGAACCAAGAAAGGGTTCATCCAGGTCCTGCACTTGTCGCCGTCCCTCCAGCGCCAGAGGAGATTCCCCGTATCGAGGACGCAAGGCCTGGTCCCTCTGCTCCTCGAGAGAGGGCTGAGCAGCAGCCCCACGTCAGAGCGCTCATCTCTGGAGTCGTAAGTGTCGGTGAGCTGTGAGTCTCAGGTGATCTGCTGACTGTCAGGTGTTTAAAGTCAGCTCCCCTCTCTGTCCTCCACAGCTCGATCTCCTCCCAGACGTCCAAGAAGCCTTCGTAGCAGAGCTGATCCAAAAGAACAACGTGAAAGACTTGAATGTGTAAGGAGCAGAACTGCACGAAGTCCAGCTTAGACGGTCCAGCTTAGATAGTCTTTAAATATAAAACCTTAAAAAACAAACAGACCTCTGTCGGTCTCTGATTGTTTAACTTGTTTTAGTTATTATGGGTTAACAGGCTTTAGTGTAAGTTAGTGAACACTCACAGGGAACCTGTTTACATGAAGCTCTCCTCTGCTGTGTCCTTTAGTATCTGTAACCTGCTGTTGGAGAATCCAGATTATCCCAGAAGGGAGACCTCAGCCTCAGCAGGCCCCACCAGCATCCTCCTGGAGTCCGGAGACACGCAGACCGAGGTGAGATTAGCAGACCCAGCTCAAACAAGCTCGAACAAACCTTCAGAAACAGCTCAGTGTTTTCAGAATGGATCTGTTCTGGGCTCCTCTCAGGTGACAGACGACCTCTTCGACTACACCAGCCTCGGCACAGTGGGGCCTGAAGCCGTGATGCAGGCTGCCGATTTGCTCATGGCAGATTTCAGGATGCTGAGCTGCCAGGACATCAAATGGGCTCTCAACGCTTTGAAGGGACACTATGCAATCACACGCAAGGTACGTGCTGTCTTTGTTCCCATGGTCATCTCAAAGAAACAAACTGATAACAAAGGGTCAGTTAAGGTGTTCCACAGGGAGCCTGTCTGGATCCCCTGACAGAGCAGGGTTAAGACTCAGCATGTAAAGTTACATGTGACAAGTGTGTCAGTTCCAAATGTCAACCTTTTTGTTTCTAACTTTTGCTAAGAACTGAAGGTGAACAGTTTAGCTCCTTTTGACAGGATGAGAGGATTTCCAGACCTTGGCTTCATGTTCTTCTTCTCCAAACGTCTCTTTATGTCCAGGCCTTAAATGTCCTTTTACATTCCGCTCTTCCAGGCCTTATGTGAAGCCCTGAAGAAGTGGCAGGATTCAGGTGACCCCTCAGGGAAGAGACGGCGGAGCAGAGCCTCCTCAGAGCGCTGCTACATCGACTTCCATTTTCAGCATGGTGAACAGAACTTTTGTCACTTTTCCACACACACCTTCTCCCCTGCCTCACAAAGCAACTTCCTTTTTTTCAAGTAGAGTCCCCAAAGCTTCAGGGGGACACCTCAGTCGTGGTTCAGTGTTAAAGCTATCGGTTGTCTCCATCTCGCAGGCTCAGCAAAGTTTGACAAGAGGATGTATTTCTTGGAGAACGACCGTCGGTACTGCAGGACGTACAACAACCTGGAACCCTCTCTGCAGAAAGAGCTTTCATTTTATCAGCAGAAGGCCAAGGAGTGGGCAGAGGTATACACACACACACACACACACACACACACACACACACACACACACACTCTGAGGGGGACAGAATGGATTGTTGACTTCAGACTCGGCCTGCTGTAACATGAACAGCAGGAGGACGGTTTGACGGTCGGGTGGTTTGTTTCAGTGACAGACGCAGAGTCTGCTATGTCAGTTGTCATTTCAGGCTGTTCTGCTGTTATGAATTTTTCTGAAAGCTGAGCCTCATGTTCAGACCTCTCCTGTCTCTGCAGCACGAGGACTTCCTCCTGGCCCTGCAGGTCAATGAAGACGAATACAAAAAGGTGAGATGACATGAACGTTTGATGTATTTCCTTTAACTCAGTGAGTTTTTTGAAGTCAGGCGTTTCTTGGCCTATGTTGAGTCTCTGTCGAATGTTCAGAGTCAGGACGCTGTGTGAGGTTGTTTTTAAATCATTTTAACTTAAAGTTTAACCAGAAACAGAGCAAAGAAACCAGATCAGCTGGGTCACAAATGGACTTGTGGTCTAGGTCATGCCCCTTGAGGTTCTAGTCCAGCCTGTGGCCTGTTTCCCACATGTCATTCCCTGCTCTCACCATGTTTCCAACTGTGTCCACTGTCCTCTCCTATCCAAACACTAAGGCATTAAAAAGCCCCCCAAAAAATAACTTTAGAAACCAGATCAGCTGTATGAACTGTAAAAGGTTTTTTTTTTATATTCTCTTTTTATTAAATGTGTCATTATATCACTTTTCCATGGATCTTGAACTTAATTTTCCCAATTTTTTCAGTTTTTACTTTGAAACAAAGAAAGAGAAAAAACAATAAAAATAAACAATAATAATAATAATTACATGGATAAGATGATACCCAATCAAGACAGTTAACATAATAAAGTAAAGCTTCAAATGACTCAGCACTAAAAATCAGTGTTCTGTCAATTTAGGATTTAGTCATATTGTCATTAGCCCTTTTTTAAAATATATCTTTAAAAGTTGGTCAAATAAGACAGTAGAGAGGACTAAAAAAATACATAAGTAAAAATAAATAAATAAAAAATTAAAATTTTACAAACATAAACACACACATACCTATACACACACATACAACTACGTATAAACACACACACACACACATATACCCATATCACATACATACATACATACATACATACATACATACATACATACATACATACATACATACATACATACATACATACATACATGCATACACACATACACATCCCCATATATAATAATAATAATAAAATAATAATAATATTAATAAATAAATTAATTAATTAAATATTTAAATAATAAAAAACTATAAAATAAATTAAAAAAAAAAAAAATTTAAAAACACCCGAAGTTCATTCCTCATTGTGATAATAATGTTGTCAGTGTTAAATGTTTTAATGAAAAGTACCTGCTCCTCTTTGTTTTGATGTTAGTTTCACCTTTCAAAAAATGAATAGGTAAAAAGTTTTAATTCATGAAATCATCAGATATTGTTTGTTTGAACAGTTTCCTCTGTTGGGTTTCAGCTCAATGTTTAATATAGATGTTTCTCACTGGTACAATAAGTTGAGATGCTTGTTGTGTCTGAGCCCTGAGCAGCAGCATGATGACCTGACAGACCTCCTCTCCTCTCCTCATGACTCTCTGCAGGACGGTCAGCTCATCGAGTGTGGCTGCTGCTTCGGAGAGTTTGCATTTGAGAAGATGACTCAGTGTTCAGATGGACATCTGTTCTGCAAAGAGTGCCTGATCAAATACGCTCAGGAGGCTGTGTTTGGCTCGGGGAAGGTACAACACACACACACACACACACACACATACACACAAATACACACACATCCAAGCAGGAACCTCCTGTAAAAATATGAGACAGTGCAGAAGTGCTAAAATCTGCAGTTCATTGAATGTCCACTTGAGGCTGGGTCCAGATATACCAGAAAACACAAACAGAAGGCTGTGAGCAGGAGATGATGATTTTCATTCTATCTTTCGTCCATGCCTGTTTTGAGTTGGCGTGGTCACGGTCGACAGGTGTTCATAAATGTAACAATATTTTAACACGTTTCGGCTTTTAAAATGTTTGGGGTACCCATGGTTACCGCCAATTACAGTCCTCCTTCCTTCTTCCCCATCCTGCAAATTGAATCTGGGGGAGGAAATTTTAATATCGTTTTTATTTAGCAAAAAAATGCAATGGAAAGAACTACAGAGACCATGTCCATTATTATTATTATACAGTCTATGAATGCATCATGTGATGTCACATGATGTCATTTAAAGTCACATGACATCACGTTTGATGAAGTCCTGCTTTAAGAGCAGACCTGTGTGTTGATGTTCTGTGCTGTTTCTGTGTCCCAGTCTGAGCTGAGCTGCATGGAGGGCGGCTGTCCCTGCTCCTACCCGGTGTGTGAGCTGGAGAAGGTCCTCCCAGAGAACATCCTGTGTAAATACTACGAGAGGCAGGCGGAGGAGGCAGTCGCTGCCACCTGTGCTGACGAACTTGTGCGGTGAGTGTGTGTGGTTCACTCATGATGTGTCATCATGTTCTCACATGATGACACTCAGTGTAAGAAATGAATAAATACCCTCCACCCCACCCCACCCTGAAAATAATGAGCCAAGCACTCTGAACCAAACATAACCCTCTGCCCTGTCCTCTCTCCGCCTTCAGGTGCCCGTTCTGCAACTTCCCGGCCCTGTTGGACAAAGACATGTCTCTGTTCAGCTGTCCAAACCCTCGGTGCCGAAAGGTCAGTCCTGCTCGGCGTTTCTCTGTGAGCCCTGAGATCAGATCAGCTGGGCTCGGGGAGATGGAGGTTTAGAGAAGCCCAGTTGTAGTGCATGCTCAGACTGCATGGCTAACGGCTCTTTGAAACTTGAGCCAGAGATCAGCTTCACGCTAACTTACTTCATCCTCGCTTTGTTGAGAATCACAGATGATCGACCTTTTAGAAGGGGTTTCTGTTAAAGGAGGAAAAACTTCAGAGTAAAGGAGGATACGTGAAGATTATTTCCTCTGCAGTTCTTTCTTTTACCTGAGGGTGGAGCCACAGCTTTACCGTACCCACCGTGATGACTGACTGCACAGCTGCATCACATTTCAGACCCCTGAACACACCCAGAGACCCAGAGACACAGAGAACAAAGATCCAGATTTCTGCTGCTCTCATTCTCTGATAAAGAAAACCAGAACCAACACAGTCCAACGCTAAACATGGAACAGATTAGATTCAAGGAGGGAGGGGACAGGATAGAGATGGAGGGGGGGCTAGTATGGGGGTGCGCCCCCACTCCCTTTATAAATGCACACACACACACACACACTCACACACACACACACACAATCAAAAAAAATAATGAAGGTGTGTTCACGGCTTTAGTCCTGGTCCCATTCAATTCAATACAGTTTAAAACTGAACAGGGAGGGGCTTCATTATGTAACTGACACACTTCTGTAAGCCCACCCGCCTTCACACACTCACACACACTCACACTCACACACACCGCTGTCTGATTGGCTGACCGCCCCGTCCACTCCCCTTGAGCTGGTCCCTCACTGGTCAGACACGCTTCCTCCTCTGTTTCAAATGTGGTTCAGATCCAGTTTGACCCAGATTTTCCTTCATCTCCCCCTCCCCCATCCTCAGGCTGACCTACACAACCACACACACGCACACACACACACACATGCACGCTCTCTCTCACACCAGAGGAACAAATGTTTTCCACATGTGGTTCTGTGCACTTCATGAAAGCTGAGGGATGGAAATGTAGGCCACAGAGCGGCTGTCGCAGCAGCACAAACAAGAGCGGGAAGTGTGCAAAGAAATGTGTGTGTGTGTGTGTGTGTGTGGATGCTTGGCCTTTGTCACACTTTAACCACACACTCTAATAATTGAATGTAACTGGCTGCCTGTTGGGAGGTCACACCCGGAGAGGTGGACTGCTGCTGCTGCTCTTTAAGAGCTCAGAGGTGTTTTTCTGATTTTTAGCAGATTGTTTGTCTCTCTCACACACACACACACACACACTCACACACACGCCCTCTATCACTCTTCTCTTCATGCCGTCCCTCTTACTGGTGTCTATTTGCCACTAGGGGGCGGTCTCCACCACTCTCTGTGTTATATGATCACTAAATAAGATCCATGATTGAACTTCCTGACTCAGCACCAGATGTGACTGAGAACAGGCAGAGGATCTAAAGAGCTGCAGCGAGCCATCAGCCCTCTGGCTGCTGCCAGTTTAGAGTGTTCGGATTGGTTTTGCATTTCAGGAGAAACTTTTGGTGAGTTTCGAAATGATGAGAGACCACAGACTGAATAAAACAAGGTCCCATTCACGCCTTTTGTAGCTGAAACAAAGCCGACTCCTGAATGGAACATCTGACTCAATCGCACTATAAGTCATCCAAAGATCAAAGAGGAGGAGCTGAGAGGGCTTCTTTCAAACCCGTGTAGATCAGAAGTATAAAAACTTCTGATCAGATTTGGTGATGGCCTCTTTTCTTAACCCGAACCTTTCAGACTTTCTGCGTCTTCCTGCCACCTGCTGTATGACTGACGGAGCACAAAGAAACGAGAGAGCCACTAAAGCATGTACGAACAGGTCAATAAACATGGAGGGTGTTTCTGACTAACGTAGGGTTTCCCTCCCCGAGGGGCAGGAGCAGACCGCCAGGTTTATGAGCTGCATCAGCTGTCACTTTCCACGCTCTTTAATATTCCATGAGCACGCTCAAATATTTATGACACCACTTAGCCGAGGGTGACCACGGGGTGACAAACCTTCACAACCTGTGTGTGTATGTATGTGTGTGTGTGTTTGCCCCTGCCTGTCCTTGAAAGTCTGAGGATGGAAGAGCTGTTTCTAGGCAACCAGGCAGACAGCCAGTGAGAAAATTGTACTCCTGCTGCAGTCACACACACACACACACACACTTTGCAGGGAGAGCCACACCTCTCCATGCCTGCAGTGAAGCAGCAGCAGCATACAGAACAGCAGATTATTCAGCAGAACCTGGAGTCAGAGAGAGAGAGACAGCGAGAGGGGAGAGAGGGGGGGCATGAACCTGGGGAATCATTTCAGTGTTTGATGACAAGTTAAAGATCTAAATAGTGTTTAATCCGGATTAGGTTTGCTTTGAGTCGTTTATTCTGATTTCATTCTCTCTCTCTCTCTCTCTCTCTCTCTCTCTCTCTCTCTCTTTGTGTAGTAAGACTGACTGTATCTTCTCTCTCTCTCTTTGTCCAGGAGAGCTGCAGGAAGTGTCACGTCCAGTGGAAGCAGCATGTTGGAAAGACGTGTGAGCAGGTCCTGGAGAGGGATGAGATCCGCATGAGGGTCCTGTTGTAAGTGACCTCACTTCAAATACTGAGACTCTTCAAAGTGAAGCAGAAATTATATTAATGATAATATATATTTTAATCCCAGACTCCGCCCCATGTTAATCCCACATACTGACATCTTTTAGTAAACAACCACACCTGTCACCTGGTGAAGCTCACACAGGATTTCATCAATAAGGAGCTGTCTCACCTGACTGTCTCTGCACTCACACCCAACATTAAGGCTCAGTTAACCTGGAGCTACAGGTGACCCAGAGAGCATGCTGGGTAATCACTTGACAGAACGGCCCTGCAGGAAGCAGAGAGGCCGGCTGCTTCCTCAGCCCAGCTGGCCTTAAGGCAGCACTTCCTGTTTTGAGCTGCTCACAGATCATCTTACGTCCTAAAAGAGACAGGAAATGCTCGGTCCCCTGCATTTAAGGGGACGTTAGTGAAACCAGAAAGGTCAGGAACATGATACTCGCCACAGACTGCCTGAATGGGTCTGAAAAGAGGCGGAGATTAAAGTGAAGCTTGGATTAAAGGAAAGTTAGGGTTAAACTGGAGTAAGGATTGAAATTAGGTTATGGCTAAACTGGAGGTATCATCACTATCATTAGCTGGGGCTGACCCTGAGGACCTGTTAGAAGACACAGCTCTGAGCTCAGACAGTTTTCTTGTGTTCTTGATGTAGAAGTGAAGGAGAGATCATATAATCGTTCCTGCAGTCAGATTTATAAAGCATCTATTTCCTCTTGTTCATTTCTGTTCCTCATCCCTTGTTTTTCATCTGTCTGTCCATCTACTTCCTGCTCTGCAGTGAGGAGCGGATGACTGCGGCTCGGGTCAGGAAGTGCGTGAAGTGCGGGACGGGACTGGTAAAGTCAGAGGGCTGTAACCGGATGTCCTGCCGCTGTGGCAGCTTTATGTGTTACCTGTGCAGAGAGCCAATCACCGGATACAACCACTTCTGTCAGCACGCCCGTTCACCTGGCGCTCCCTGCCGCCACTGTCGCAAGTGCTCGCTGTGGACTGACCCCACGGTAACTCCTCACATTTTGAATGTCTTCTCTTTGCTTTTAAGCTTTCCAGCCTTCCTGTTTGCTGGGTTTTAAACTCAGAAACATCACAGAGGAAACAAACTTAACTGATACCTGAGCTAAAAAAAACTCACACACTCTCGAACTCTCATTTCACTCTGTTGAAACCTTAAAAAGACGTCTGCTCATCTCAGCTCTCTCTGTTTCTTCAGCAAGATGACGAGCGCATCATTCAGGAGATCCAGAGGGAGGGCGAGGCGGAGCTGAATAAGAAGAGCTCAGGTGGGTACTAAAGTTTTAGCCTGAGTGTGTTTATGTGCTGCGCGATTTGGCAAAAACGTGCGATTTCTATTATTTTGAACAGTTCTGAGATTTGTGATCATAATGAATAATAATAGAAGTCTACATGATTTCTTTTAAAGAAACAGATTATTGGTAGTCAAGAAAAAAAGTACTTTTGAATTAATAAAAAACAAGTCTTGATTTTATACGTTTTGAATTTTAAAGTTCAGCTAAAGAAAGCTTGTACAGGATTAGTTTTATTTTCGGCGCACTCCAGCACCGTTTAGTTAAATTTTAACCTAAAATGTATATTTTTAAATGCTTTGTTCTAGACTGGTTATCCTGTATTTCAAATATTATATTTTATTAGAGTGTGTGCTCACATAATTCATGCCCCCCTGCAGAAGTCAGTGCCCTTGTCAGGGCATCCCAGTCTAAAAAGTCTAGACACACCCCTGCTTGTTAGCATGTAGCTAGTTGCAGTTACGTTGTTTCTTTGCGCATCAGCGGATGGATCTGTGCTGAACGGAGGGTTAACTTATTGAAATGGATGAGCTTACAGTGAAAGATGAGACTCAACTTTCCCCCAGGTAAAAATCAAACAACTTCACAAGCATGTATGGCCATGCAGTGCGCCTCTCTCGCTCCGATTAAAGCTAATGTGGTACTCATCGGTGACCCGTCTCCCTCTACGCAATCAATATTTAAAAAATCAAGATCTATATCACCAAAAAGTTACAGTTCCTGTGAATAACTTTTGTCTGAAAAGAGACGGGGAATGTGGGGAGGAAGTAGTGGAGTAAGCAGGTTGGGAATCAAACCAGGAACTGATGCTGGAGTAAGATACTCTGCAGGTTGAGCTGCACCAATCACGTCTTCTCTCCTTCTTTCAGATACTTCAGGGAAGAGGGTCGGTCCTCCACCAGAGCTGTTAGCTGAAGCCAAGCGGCCTCGCGTGGGTCCCCCCCCTGAAAACCCACCAAACCCCCAGGCCCCTCCCCACCCTCAGGCGGTACAAGCTCCCCTGTTTGTGCCTCCTCGTGCTCGCTACCCGCCTGGTCCACCCCAGGGCCGGATGTACCACCAGGTGATCATGCACCGGCTCCCCCCAGCCCCATATGTGCCCCCCCTGCAGCCGCTGCCCATCCTCAACAACAACAATAACAACCATCATCACCACAACGCCCCCCCTGGGAACCCCCATCAACACAACATGGACGTGATGGACCTGCCCATGCACTACGGCCCTGCACAACGCTACTACAGACACTTCTAACATACACACACACACACATATACACATACACACACGCACAGACTAGTCTCAGGCCTGTTTCTGAGAGCGGCTGTTTCCTCTCGTCGTCTGTACTGCTTTTTGGTTCCTTGAATATCGATGAAACAGGTTGAGATGAAACTCAGACTCTGTCAGACTTTGCCTTTCACGCTGACTCTGGACTTCTGTAGTGAAGTGGATCTGATCCGGTTTTCATTGTTTTCTGTTGGACACTGGGCAGAGATGACGATCACTTTAGAGACTTCACTTTATTTCTGGTTTATACAGATATTTTTGAGTACATATTTGGAAAACAAAAGTTAGCGTTCCCTTCCTTATCTTTTGTGTAATACGCCGCTCAGTTTTCTAATAAAGCTTTGTGTCACGTCCTGGAGTTCATCCAAGATCCAATCCTTTTTCCAAATCTGTTTTGAGTCTCTCTCTCCATCTCCTCACTCCCTCACATCAGCCCTGTGGTTCTTTGTTTAGCATGCTATAGGTGTGAGCTCACTGGGCTTCATGCTCTCACAGGGTCTCAACTCTGTGTGCAGAGGATAGAGGCAGCAGAGGAAAGTCTGGACTCAGCTCAGAGGTCCTGATGGTTTCAGTCATGGTGCTGAGACACCGTCAGTAAAAGGACCAGAGAGCAGCTGCAGCACCTGGTAAGACCTGCCTGAAGTGATCCACAGCGTCTGCAGCTCAGCCGCTCAAATTGAACTGTTTGAATCCTCCAGGAACACCTGATCTCCTCCTCACCCCTCAGTAAACCCAGAGCTCTGCTCTCCTCTCCTCTCCTCTCCTCTCTGCCTCTTTGATTTTGACCTCTAGTCTTCTGGCTGCTGGTGTTTCTATGGTAACAAGGCAATGGAAATGGCAGCTATTTTGCCCCTCCTTCACCGTCCCTCTGTTTTACCCTCCCCCCTCTGATACGCCAATGCAGCCGTTTCTGGGGCATCGGTCAGACTGTGAGTGACTCATCTGTTCAGCAGAGGGGGAGTGAGGGGGAGGCGGGTGAGGTAGAAGCGAAAGCAGACGGGGGGGAGGGGGGATTGAATGGTGTGTGTTTTTGCCGTGTGGGGTATTCCTCCGGGATCCAGGCGGGGGTAATGACAAGGCTGCAGAGCTGCAGAGCCTCGTCATTACACACTGGCTAATATGTGTGTGTGTGTGTGTGCGTGTGTGTGGAGAAGAGGTATCCCTTTTTCTCTGCCCTAGAATAAATGTTTGAACACAAAGGCTCTATTCATGAGGGAGAAAAGTGTGTGTTTCAGTACATGTTTGTGTTTCTTCATGTGCTTGTCTGTGTGTGTAAATGGGGCAGCACTTGGAGCTGCTGATCGCTCCCTCCCTCTCCCTCCCTCTCTCTTTCTCTCATCACGTTTTATTCGAGCTGCTGATAATCTGTATTTTTTTTTACCTGAAGTTTGGTCAAAAGATCAAAGATAAACTCTGACGTATTTCAGCGACAGATCACTGACAGTTACTGACAGTTAGTTACTGATGACAGAGAATCAGTCTGTGAAGACAGTTAGCGCTTTAAGCTAGTTGCTTAAATTGACAGAATTGAACGTCTTAGCATGTCAGCTTTAACTTGGTGAGTGCTGCTTTTAGCCTTCTCAGTGTAAATATCTGATTTTGATTCAAACTCCTGATAAAATTTTCTGTTGTTAGCATTAAAGCTTTTAGCCCGATTAGATTTTATGTTAGCCTGATTAGCTTTCACCAGTAACCTTTGATGATGAGTTTTACTGGACTCATTTAGTTTTATCATTTTGTTTCAGTAATTATAACTCAATGTTTTTTTTATCTTAACTGAAAAGCTAGCTTTAGCATAGCATAGCAGTTTATCTGTTTTTAGTGTTTACTCAGCTGTTAGCTTCTTTAGCCATTAATTGGCTCTAACCTCTGTTGATTTGTTCATAGTGAAACTGATGAAATCCTCAGAGACATGTTGCTTTCCAAATCCCACTTTTATTGGTCGTTGGGTTTCAGGTGAACCAATGGCACAAGAGAGAGATTAATCCACAATATCAAAGAATTATACAAAATAATAATACAAAGAGAAGTTCCAGTTATACAAAGCAAAGATGTGCCCATAAACTGGTGAGTAAGGCACAGTCATTAGCACACGTTTACCCTTCTCAACATAAACATTGTTCACGTTTCCTCCTCCAAACATCATCACTTCTTTTACTGGCTGGAGGCTAAAACGGTCAAAACTGGCAGAAAGAGGAGCCGGCCATAATCCTGTATCATTGCGCTACGATTGAAAGATTAGAGATCAATGAACTGCTGCTGGTTCAAAGAAGACGGAGGAACACGGTCACACTATTTTAACCACAAACTCAGCGTGTGCGTCGTTACAACCTCAGAAAAGTGTCACCAACACACCTACAAGATATCTCTGCAACTCAGGAAATACAAACAAAGAAAAGAAAAAAGAAAGAAGAAAGAAGAAAAAGCAGGAGACCAGAGATGAGACATGCAGCAGAAAGAGAGGAATGGACAAATTTAAAAAAAGAGGTAGCAGGTAGAAAACAAAAACTGGAACAACAGAGCAACAAAAAGAGACGATGCGACGATTCAACAGGATGAGACGTCACCAACAGACGAGTTGGTAGCACCAGGTTAAAGTGTGGCTGGGAGAGTGTGTGTGTGTGTTGGTGTGTGTGCAATTTGTGAGGCTGAGGCGTTGATGTTTGTCCCAGGGAGTCTGAAGCAGCTTTAGGTCTTTCCCTTCCCACAGCGCCCCCTAATGATAATGTCTGTGCCAAAGTCATCCAGGTGAGTTTAACAGGTGTGTTTCTTCCAGTTAGACAGGTGTGCAGTTTACCTTTGTGTCTGCAGCATTTTATTTCCACTCCAGTTCTCAGGAGGTGGGGGTGAGGAGACGAGGAGACCAGGGAACAAGGGAACGAGGAGGACATTTGTTTCTACTTCCTACTTCCTGTTCAAGAAACCTTCATCAACCAATCAAAACAGCCAGAGAGCAACACAGGCTGACACTAGAATAATATACAGGTGAGATGAAAGGTGGAAGGGGTTACATCTTAACATCATCTTTATCATCATCATCAGATAAACTCCAGTTATATCAGAAAGTCATCACAGAGCAGAGAGTGAGTCTACCTGATCCAACACACACACATGCACACACTCCATCCTGTCTGTCCGGCTGACAGGAAGCAGCTGCACCAGGTGTGTGTGTGTGATAGTGAGGCTGGTTTGGATCAGAGAGTCTCAGAGACAGAGGGACATGAAGGGGTTAAACTCAGGGGAGGGGGAGAGGGAGAGAGATGGAGTCAAGCAGCGAACCAATTCAGAGCAGCTCTGCGGTAACTATGGCAACAGATACAGGTGTGGCAATGCAGAGAACAAGGAGAAGGGAGTCAGGAGGAGAGAAGGAGTGTCTCCTTCCTTTTCCTTCTTTCCTTCCTGTTCTCTGAGTGCAGTTTAACAAAAAATTATCAGACAGCTTTAATATAAAAAGCGAGGGACTGGGGAGGCAGGCAGGTGAGGACAGGTGGAGCAGCAGGCGTCTCAGTACTCCCAGAGTGTAGCGGTCTCCAGATCATCTGCATTGGCCTTCAGCACACCAGCGTGATCCCCACGGAGGTACTTGTTGTCGGCGGCATGGCGTACCGCAAGCTTGTTGTAATCACAGAACTCAAACAGGAAGTCAACAGGTGTGTCGCTGCTGCTCACCACAGACTGCTCGTTCCCAATCATCCAGTATTTCCCCGTCGAGTCTGCAGAGAGAGGTCAAAGGTCAGAGTGCAGCAAAATGCAACAAACAAGACCATTTATAAATTTTTCATTTACTCTGAGGAAACAACGCCCGTTTCACATCATCATCAGGTGAATGACTGAGCATCTTTGACCTTTATCAGACCTGGGCAGGAAGTGACATCACTGAGAGCACAGACCAGCTCATATAGACTGTGATGTGTAGGAATGTGAAGATGCAGGGAAGGTCTATCACTGACCTTGCAGGCTGTACGCGCCGTCTCTGAACTCCAGGGTGAAGTAGTCGTAGGAGGAGCGGTTCGAGTCCAGCGTCCCTGTCACCTTCCTGCAGCCGATGAAGCCGTGCTCTCCACGCAAGACGATGATCGGGCGGTTAATGAGCTTCATGAGGAACTCCTCAGACTCACCTGGAGAGAGAAAGAAGGTGCAGCGTGTTAACAGCAGTCAGAGAGGAAACGAACAACATGAACACCTTACTGTTTCCTGGTATTAAGTTATTAAGCACGATAAAATTACACCAAGATTTATTCTTCTGCTCAACAAACCATGACCACAAAGACTTTTTGCAGAATTTAAAAATATCACAAATTTAGGATGGAAGCATTTCTATGGCTTTAAGAGTCTCCGTATGATGTGACTCTGATCCGTCAGCTCGTATCTCCAAAACAAACAGAAATGTTCTGCTGAGTGTCGGCACACGTCTGTTTCAGCCCCGTTCTCTGACCCCTGAAGGAATAAATCCGTTAGCGCGTCATTGTCCCAGAGGCTGAACCAACACTCACCAGCAGAATCAATGGTGGCTGCTAGCTGCCCGTTTTTCTTGGCTGCCACATATTTCCCGTTCGCCGCCCTAAGAGTCAGCCTCTTCCCACGCCACTCAATGTCGAAGTAACAATTAGCTGACCTGCAGACAGGAAGGGAGGGGGGTAGCAGAGAGAGAGCGAGAGGGTGGAGAGAGGCTAGATGGGTCATTAAGTTAACTAAGCTGTCAGTTATACGGGAGCCCTCTCAGGTGAGTGTCAGGTGTTTTTTCTCTCTTGATGCTCAGAGGCCACTTGATTGGTCAAAACTGCATGACAAAAAAGTTAGCAAGGATGCTAACAGATGTAGCAAAGATATAGCTAAATGTCAGCATGGGTGCTAACAGATGTAGCAAAGATATAGCTTAACGTTAGCATGGCTGCTGACAGATGTGTGTATTACTCACTTGGTGGAAGCGGTGCACTGCAGGCCTCCGTTGGCAGTCAGGGTCCAGTATTTCCCAGCCGCAGTCCGGAATGCACACTTCCTGTTTTCACGACAGATTTCTACCTGGAACACCTCCTGGTCACCTTCTTCGTCCTGATTGGCTGAAAGGTCCATACCTGAGGATCACACAGGAGAGTTTAGATACAGGCGAGAGGGTCAGACAAAAGTCCACCTTGGCTGAAGAGGTACCGTACAACACACACACATACACACACTCAGAGAGAGAGATAGAGGGGGGGGGGGGGGCGCTTGTGTGTGTTCAGACCTCATTAAAATCCCATCAGCCATCACTGAGACACTTCAGAGCAACAAAGTGGTAAACAATCATGAGTCAACTGTAGGATTGGAGATGGAGAGCCCTACACACACACACACAGTCACATACTTCATACAGCACAACCAGACCTATTGTATATGAGGTCATGGCGTGGAACGACCTATAGCCAGGGGCTGATAGACAGAGAGACGGACTGTGTGCTGTGTAAATGTGTGCAGAGAGAGAGAGAAAGAGACAAGCTTGTCTCTCGCTGTGTGTGACCCCTCCCCCGCCTGCTCTGCTTTTGTTTTCTGTATGTTTTAGCCTCTTAAGTTGGCCGTGGTTGGAGGAAATCATCATGTGCTTCATGTTTGGTCAGGATGTGCTTTCAGCTCCAGGACAGTTTGAAGTTATTTTTTTGTCTCTCTTGGGAGGACAGAGCACCATCTTTGTTTCCTCGCTCAGTTTAATGTTTGTCATGTGATGTTTTCTCTGGTGTGTGAGGAAAAGAGGTCAGGAGGACACGTCCCATCTACTTGTTTTGGCCTCTCTGATGAATGTTTGGGAGAATCGAGCAGCCTTACAGTGGGTTAGACGTGAAATGTGTCAGAGGTTTAACCTCCTGATGATTTTAAAGTCACAGCGCGTTCCTCGCCTTGGATTTCAACCACATGGTTTGAATTATTATTTCAAACTGTGGATTTACGCTCCAGGGTCAGTCCAAATCGTCAGCATTAAACACTTTACCTCTGGTATAACCAGACACTGACCTGGCTGTGTTCATATTCAGGTGTCGTTCTTCTGACGGTCCATGAGTCAGGAGTGCTGATTGGCCACACCTGCTCACCTGAGTTAAAGGCAGCTTCCTGTCACCTGCCACCTCCATCTCTCTCCAACTCTCAGAGTAAGACCAGCACACACCTTTTCTTAGGTTGGACTTCAGTTACTGCCCTTAAACACCTGTCACTACATTCACACATCTCAACACACACAGAAGACTTCACACACCTGGTATCATCTGTTACCTTCAGCTCCTTAAACTTACTCCACTCACCTCACCTGCTCGTTCACATCATCACCTGCTCGTTCACATCATCACCTGCTCGTTCACATCATCACCTGTTCAGTCACATCATCACCTGCTCGTTCACATCATCACCTGTTCAGTCACATCATCACCTGCTCAGTCATACCATCACCTGCTCAGTCACATCATCACCCGCTCTTTCATTTACATGATCACCTGCTAGTTTACATCAATCACCTGCTCGTTCAGTCACATTATCACCTGCTCACACACTGTGTCCTCTCAGTGTGTATTTGTGTGTGTGTGGGTTTTAGCTCTCGTGTTTCACTCTGAGAGTCAGCCTGGAAACTCTGCAGAGAGATTGAGTCTCTACAGAAATTTGCTAATGTAAACCCATGAATGCAACAAACACTCACACTCACACACAGATGTTTGAGGAGGAGGATGATTTGAAGATGGGAAACATGATGTGGAGGATGAAAGGTGCTTTTATCTGAGGCAGACGGTGGTTTGAAACATTTAGAGGCTGAGCTCGCCTCCACCCTAACCTCTCATGTCTCTGACCTCTAATTTTTTTCCTGTTTAACCAACACACACACACACACACACACACACGGTCTCAAAACTTTAAAGCTGAAGGTCTATAAACATATTATAGCCTCAACAGTTTCATCAAGGATGAATCAGTCCCTGAGTCTGTGTGTGTGTGTGTGTGTGTGAGAGAGAGAGAGAGAGAGAGAGAAAGAGCGAGAGAGACAAACTGTCTCAGTGTTGTGTGCGATGTGATTCAGACCCCCTGATAGCAGGAAATGAGACATGAGGCAAACTAACCTTGGCTGATGTGTGTAAATCCTTGCAGTCTGAAGGGTGGTTATTTTTTTATCTCTCTCACACACACACACACACACACAGACACACAGATTATGGTGGTGCTCTGACCTGGTTTCAGTGCCTGGGAGCAGCAGAAACACTCTCTGTGTGAAGTGTTACTGTCACAGTGATGGAGTCAGGTCGTCTCTCCAGCTCTTTGATGAACTGATGAACTGCTTTCATGAAGCACAGTAACCAAACAGGACTCTCTGCTTATATTTGGACAGTTTCCTGTCCCAGTGAGCCCACTTCCTGTAATCCTCAGAGATGCTGCACCAAGCCCAGAAACCGTCCCACACAGACAGTTTGTTCTGGGCCAGGTTTCTCCAAAAAGGTGTTAGCATCTTAAGTCTTCAGTACAGTCAGCTAGGGGTTTAGTCCAAGAGGAAGGATCACATTTCCACACAAAAAGGTCAATAACAGGACAAAAACTCACTGAAGATCATCTAAATTTACAACATGGAAAACATGAACGACCCGCCCTAGCCGGTTCCTGTGAGTAAATACACCACAGAAAGAGACCTTTCCTCTCCTGATGAATCCTCTTCAGGGGTTAAAACCTGCACCAGGTTTTCTTAACAAAGACAGGTTGCTCCTACTTTTACCAAATAAACCTTTCAGTTCACAGAGACACAGTCAGAGAGCCGGGGGACCAAACCCATGAGCCTGAAGACGCCTGATGAGATGGTAGGTGTTTTAAATCTTTCAAAGAGGTCATAGACAGACACACCTGCGGCTCTCAGGAGCAAGATTCTGTATCAGAGGATCATCAGTTTCAGTGTCTGATCATTTCTCTGAGGAAGAGCCCTCAGTCCTCAGTCTTTAAGGCTCATGCCTAAGTCCTCAGTCTGTAGTCCTCATGTCTGAGTCCTCAGTCTTTAGTCCTCATGCATAAGTCCTCATGCCTAAGTCCTCATGCCTAAGTCCTCATGCCTAAGTCCTCATGCCTTAGTCCTCATGCCTTAGTCCTCATGCCTAAGTCCTCAGTCTTTACCCCTTATGCCTAAGTCCCCAATCTTTTGTCCTCATGTCTGAGTCTTCAGTCTTTGATCCTCATGCCCAAGTCCTCGTGTCTCCGTCCTGTCTTTAGTCCTCACTCTCTAGTCCTCAGTCTTACATCGTCATGTCTCAGTCCTAAGTCCTTAGTCCTAATGCCTGTCTTATTCGAACACTTCAGAGACATAACAGGTCTCCAAAAGCCCCTGAGCTCCTTGACCCAGTCTCTGTCCACATAAGGGTCATTCAAATTTTTTCCAGAGAGTCTCTGGGAGAATTCCAGTCTCCCAGACGCCGTTAAATAAAGAAAGACATCGTAATGAACAGGACTAACTACTCTCACTGAGCTGCTGTGAATTTATCGGATTCATCCACAGATTTCTTCTTCCAGACGAACTCTGAGGTTTTTACATGAGTCACTAAAAGCTGCTTTCTTTACATCTGAGCTCAGTTTATGACTTACTGCTGAGGTCTGCAGGTTGATGACGAACAGGGCTTCTGGAGGCCTGAATAAAGGATCTGACTGACCAGAGGCTGAGACAGGACGGCCAAAGGCTGACGGCTGGTCAGGGGTTTTGGAAACAATCAGACATCAGAGTTTATGGGTCATCTGAAATGTGTCGAGGATGAGGAATGGGGAATTTCTTTTTCTTTCATACACAAAAATGAGAGTTAGTAAAAGCTTAAATCTTCATTGTTCTTGAGGACGTAATAACATTAACAGGATGTGGCACTAAACCAGATTAACCCTTCACAACACAAACACATAATCTGATTTAGGCTGAAATGACTTTTTTCAATGAGGGATTAAAATTATAATCCAGCTCTCACTGAGAACACGGTCCTCCAGATCCATCAGGTCGCTTTAAAAATGTCAGTTTATATAACCGCTGTCTCGACCTCTCCTTCACACAATGTCCTCCATTTTGGTTCCAGAGAAGAGGAAAAATATCCCAGAGACGAGCAAACAGAGCCGAGGCTGGACAAACAGAGTCTTTGTGTGGCGGAGACACAGGAGCACAAAATGAAAGAAGAGACAGATCATACTTTCTGAGGACACAGACCCAAACCACACGCTGCTCTGACCACACGCTAAATACAGATCTCAGGAGCAATAATATCCCATCATTCATCTCAGCCCACAGTAAACAACACAGAGGCTCTAGAAGCTGTTTCCTTCTCTGCCAACATCACACCCAGACCCAGAGACGCTTCAGAGCCTCTGTCAGACAGGTTTCCAACATCACACCCAGACCCAGAGACGCTTCAGAGC